>JAMKCH010018272.1:0-70197 GCA_023653785.1 Ophioderma brevispina
ATTTTTACGGTGCATTATGCATAAAATTTACAGAACGATTTTTAAAAAGAGAAAAACAGTTTTGTTATAATCACTCATCAGACGGAACAGGGGCAATTTCTATGGAAAGCTTATTTTTTTTTCTTGGATCACTCAGTCGGGGCATTAAGGGACACTGTTTTCATCTTGAAATAGGTTTTAGCGATTCCAGAAATTCTAGAAAGGATTTTAAAGTTAAACACCATTTGAAGAGACATTTTAATGGTGTGAGACAATGGAGGGTTTGAGGGAGAAGTTTTGGAAGTGGAAGAAGAAGGCATTTGAGAGTAAGGTCATGAAGGTAAATCTTGGGAAGACCCTAAAGTGATGGTGAGTGAGGAGGAGGGGGAGGTGTAGTGAGTTAGGTGGACCCATGTGGAATATGTGAAGATGGTGAGGGGCAAATTCAGTGTGTTGTTTGAGAAATGTGGGAAATGGATTCCTGGGAGGATGCCACCAAAGATGAAGGAGAGTGACCCCGAGGTTGGCAAGAGACTTTGTGTGTGGGAGATGCAAGAAGGGCGTTGAGGGAGGGGGGAAGGAGAGTGGACAAGTTGTGTGACGAGGTGGAACCAGTGAAGGAGTCACATACCTAGGGGACAGGATAAGTTGCGCGGGTGGTGGTGTGAGGCGGCGTGTGACAGCCAAGAGTACGAGTTAATGGGTGGGTGAGTTAGAGAATGTGGAGAGATAGGAGATGAAAGGGATGGTGTACAGAGTTGTGTGAGATCAGGATGCTCTATGGGAGTGAGACATTGGTGCATGAGTGACATGGATGGGGAATTTGCGAAGGGCACGAGAGGCCATGGTGAGCGCAATGTGTGGTGTGAAATGGAGGGATAGAGGAAGAATGAGGATTTGATATGCAGCGGTTGGGGGTTGGAAGAGGCGGGCTGACCGACTGCGAAGGCGAATGTGTAAGATGGTATGGGCACGTTCTGAGGAAGGATGAGGACATGTTTTAAAAAAGGCTTTGAGTTTGCGGTGGGTGGTTGAGGAAGAGGGGCCGACCCCAAAGAGGACAGGGAGGAAGGAAAAGTGGAGGAGGAGGAGTAGGAGGGTTGGTTGAGGATGGGGGATGCGTTGAATCGGGCGAAGTGGAAGGGAAAGCGTAAGGGCGATCGATTGCTACGAATGTGAGGTGAATCCGACCACCCACGATTGCGGGCACAAAACCGTATTAAAACTTTGGTTTTACTACTACTAACTATACATGAGGACATACCAGAGAAAGCGCCCTCAAGTTTTTATTGACGAAACCAGGTTTTTTGCATATTTGGAATTCTGCTACTGTATTAGCTCACACCTGAAGTGAAATAAGCCGAATACGCCTTTTTCATGTATAAGATGGAATATTTGTAATTCTGTTCGTGCATGATAGAAAGTCAAAGCACTGTTTTCCTATAGGGACGATTAGGATAGCAGGCAGTTGTAAAAAACCAGGTCTGCGGCTGTTCTTTGGACGATTGTCAATAACCTTTGAAATGCTCGGTAGGTGCCCTGTTATTAAAAAATAAACCTGTAAAATACAGGGATTTGACTGGCAGCTGGACTCACCAACGTGGCAGAACGCTTAAAATAAATGGAGCCGTAAAAATACGAAACCATTGCGGGAAGTAAAATAACGGCGTTACCCAGTCGTAACATCTCAAAATCAAGTTATTGTTGGTTTTGACTTGTTTAAACAATATTAACAATTTTAAAAACGTGATAACAATCCTCTACCAAATGTTCCGTGTAGCTAGGCATCATACCAAAACGTTTTTTGTATTTACGTTACCACATGATTGTAAAAAAATAGTTCAGGCAAAACGAAATTTTGAGAAAGAAAGAAGGCAATAAACAAAGGGGAAAACATAAAGATTTAAAACAGTTGATACACTTTGTTTTCTATGGAATGTACACTTCTAATGCCAGCAATTACTCATATAATATGAATAAACTTATACATGTACCTCACATAGATCGAAACCTGGGTCTTAAGATACAAGTCCTAAAACCTTATCCACTACACTATACGGATTTAATGATAGTAGATGTAAAATAAATATATATATATATATAATAGATATATATATAAATATATATTATATTATATCTAGAGATATATAATATATATATATGTAGTGTGGTGTGTGGTTGTGTGAGGTACTACTTTTTTTCAAATTAAACTAAATATAATACAAAAAGGAGGAATGTATTCATTTGGGTTATCTTGTTTTATATACATGGAGGGGTTGATGATTGCATATCATTATATCATATATATTTTATTTCATGTCAATCAAATAATACAATTAATTTACGGTACATACGGTAATTAAATACAAGAATATTTTGTGACATGGAGGAGTAACCAAAAGGCCAAGAATCGCAAGAGGTGGTTGACACCTACGAAAAAGTTACAACTACAGGTATATGTAGTACCGATGCAAAATACAAACAAATGCGGACCAATTTGTGTTCAAACAAATAATTACGTTTATCATAAGAGAATGTTTTATTATGATATGATAGTCAGTAGAAGAATTTATTATACTTAAAAAGTTCAGAGTTTTGGATGTTTTTAGATCACTGGTCAATTATGTCCAAAAATAATGGTCGTCGATAACGAACCAACGAACGCCACCTCTGATGCACCACCCCAATGACTGTTCTGTGTTGATTATAGTTTAATGATTAATTCATTTAGATTTCTTGTAATATGGGGTGAATGGTGTGGGCGTTTAGCAAAATACTGGTGAATATACAGGGAGATGACCATCGAATGTTTTACACAAAATATTACCAAGGTTAATTTAAACAATCATAGACTATGAGTAATTTTAAGTCTTTTAAACAAGGAACGGAATGAGATCTGAAATGGATTTACATATATTTCGAAAACAGCCTTTATTTTTGCAATTTAAGTATTTATTATACATATATTTTGGTGTGTTACCCCAAAAAAGAATCCATACGTAAGTAAGGGTAGAATAATGAAAAAGAAATACAATAGAGAATATTTTAGGAATAAAATATTTCAACTTACTGAGAATACCAAACATTTCTAGATATGTATTAGATACGATTCTATGTTGAGAATTTAAATGACAATTTTTATCAAGAAATCTGGTCACCAGTGTATGATGTTGTATCTATTTACAATTGTTGTATATATTAAATTGTTGTAAATTTATAAATACAAAAAAGAGGAGGAAGGGAAACGAGGTTTTTAAACTTTTTTTTTTTTAAAATGATAGGGAAAAATAGATTTTGCATTTTTTTTAATGACTTACATATAATGTTTTTAACACATTTTTATTGGTAAAACGATTTAATAGTTCATTTTCTTACATGAAAAAGTAAGTTACAAAAAAGAGACGTAATGCTACGAAAATTATAACAATCAATGTTTGGAAATTCCAAGGGATGGCCCAAATTGAGCAGATCGTGTCCGACCCCTCTCTGGCAGTATTCTCGCGGAGCACACACGTAAGAGATGGAGACCAACCAAACAATATTTTCCTAGTTTTTAAATTGCACTAGTATTGAGTGACATTACATTTCTAAAATTAAGAAAATGTATGCAAAAAATTATATAACCACTTCATGGAATTAAACAACGGTCACGAATCTGGACTCCCTTCTTGCTCAATCCCTGTACGGTCACATTCGCAGTTGTAGGAGATGTTTATCCACAGGACTAAGAATGGGAGAGAGAGAAGGGCAAAAGGTTGCTAGTTGTCACATCGTGCGTAGGACGTAGTCCTTAATTCAAACTGGTTCTCCAAACGAAATTACATGGATTTGAATATTGCCTGGCTTTAATACCAATTCATTTTAAACACAGTAGGGCTTGGAGACAGTTCTCCCTATACAAACCCATACACAGATGTGCCATCTGTAAAGCAAACATGCACGGTCAGTAAAGCCACATATGCAAATTTTGGTATGACAAGCTACATATGTAAAAATAAATAAATTATTTACTGTTGCCCATGCCCTCGAAATGAAGACAGTTTCCTCTAGTCAAAATTCTTTTCACCCAACGAATAAAATTACAGTAAAAGAATGACCAATTCACTGAACACCGTATGGATTGGAGGACCAGTTTCCCTATAAACCCATACCACCGATTGTGCCATCTGTAAATGCCAACATGCAATGTCTGTAAAATCACATATCCAAAATTTAGTAGTCAGCCACATCAATGTAATTATAAATTCTTTTGATTGCATGCCCTGACTATGAAGACAGTTCCTCTAGTCAAATTTCTCACAAAAGATTAGAATTACGGTGGTAAAAGCCAAAAGTAATGCCCATATATACATATCATCAGAGAACCATTGCAGCAAAGATTAGGCTAACTTAACTTATTTGGGAAAATATTAACCATTTAGCCTTGCTTACTCGCATCAGTCTAGGGATCAATTTGAATATTGGATAAAATGTGACAAAACTCAGTAAGGGCTCCTAAAAGTCAAAGACCTCAAGACTGCCTAGAAACCCCTCTGTTTGAATATAGCATAACTGTTGAACCTGAAGTCAGATTTACCTCTACGGCTCGCTCACAGCCCAATATCTGTCACAGATAAATTGCCAATATTAATCATTAATTAAGCAATAGGCTGAACGAGTTGCAAAGAAGAAAATCTGAAGTCAATTACCTCTGGATTGCCTGCTGAACTAAATTAAATGAAAATTCACTTTAATATTAAATTTGTTATTGCAACATTGATAAAATGCTATAATTATCATTAGAGTAATCTGCAGAGACCTGAAGTCAGGGACCTCTGGCCTGCTTACAGCGTTATCTGTAAAGAGAAAATTGCCATATTAATGACTGAGCCAAAAATTAAATGCAAAATAATGCAAAATAAATGCAAATGAGCCGCCTTTGTGGCCATGAAAATGAAAGAAAATAACTGGTGCCACAAACAAGTTCTGAGAAAGAAACTGGACCCAAAACCCCCCCACCCATAATACTGCGGGGGGGTAGGGGGGGGGCAAGGCAAGCATGGCCATTTTAAAGTTACACAACTCCTTCTATATACCAATCTATAGATATTTTATATACTACCTTAATCTTGACCAACCAAACTAATCCATATCAAGACAAAATGGAGCTATCACTACATTGGGAAAACCCATCATATGAGCCTATGATTGCATTAGGTTTCGAAAGAAGCCAAACTAGCATGGCTACGTGAAGACCCGTGCAGTCTGAGTGTTCGGATAGATACCACGACACGCTAGCAAGGTCTGTGACGTCGCAATTGCAGTCGTGCATCGCTTGTTGGAGGTTTGAGGATTCAAAGCATAGATTAGAACAAAAGGCTTGAAATTTAGAACAATTCGTCTTGGACCTAGGGTCTTTGGAGACCAGATTCCCCTTACCCTACTACAGTTTGACAAGCACAAACTTGCAAAGCCCAACATGCAATTGTATACACCATATAACCTAAGGCTAAGGAACAGCTTCCACCAACATAAATTTAGCTTAAGACAGTTGTACGCCAATATGTACAAATGGAGAAGCCTACATATGAAAAATAGAACAACCTATGTGATTGGCATGCAAAATGACTGAGACAGTTTCCCTAGTCAAATCCTAAAATGAATTATAGTGTATTAGTGCAAGCCCAAACATAGATTTGAACAAAAGCTTCAAATTTGGAACAATTTCATTAAGGACCATAGGTTTGGAGCCAGATTCCCCTTACCTACTACAGTTTGAGCCAACTGCAAGCCAACATGGCAATTGTACACCATTATGAACCTAGGGCAATAAGGACAGCTTCCACCTAATTAGCTTAAGACATTGTAAAGCACACTACGTTAAAAGGAATGGAAGCCTACATATTATGAAAAATAGAACATCTTGTGATTGCATGCAAAAGAACTTGAAGAAAGTTTCCCCTAGTCAAATTTCTCACAAGGAATTATATGGGGAGTACATCATCAGCCTTTTCTGCCTGCTCACTAGGACGGAAAGCCTCAACATGTGTCCATGCTGAATTTCGGTTACCTTCAAACCGCTGGCCTAGTGAGGGCTTGAAGGGACCGTACAGAGAATGTTTTGCAAGTACAGACCCACCGGGATGGACCCTACTCTTTCGATAAGGTCTGCAACTTGTTACGTGTTCAGGAATTACACCCCTGATACACGAGGACCAATAGCTTTACTTGACTCTCCGAACAGAGGCGCCGGATACCACTGCATACACCTGAATTTTTTACGCAATAGCGTGGAAGCGAAGGAGAAATCCATGATCACACCTGCGGTGCAATTCAATTATGTAATTCCGACCTTATAGGAAATATTGAGTCATGACCAAGAAACCCGACCCTCGCGGGGCTCGAACCAGGGCCGGTCGGTCGATCTTATACTCTGACGAAGGGTCCGGCGCTTTAGGACCGCTCGGCCACATCGACCCCAAGGGGTATTATATGGTTATTAACGTAAGCCAAAACAATGTAATTTAACACATATATACTCAGATAACCATTTTAATGATAAATTGAGTAGAAATTAATAAATTGATGGTTACATTATTCGCTGATGTAGATCACGTTAGAATAAGAACCGATGTCAGGTCAAACAGCTTGCGCAACCTCTATGCACGAGCAATTGAACACATCGCTCACGATACTATATAGACGCAACACAATTTCGGTGAACAGATGCATGAGCCGAGGCTTGCATTGAACCAAAAACCAAAGGGAAAACAAAACGTGTACTACAGCAGCGAATAGGAAACAAGGTCATACAGTTTCTTACATAAGGCATAAACAAGGACATTAAAAGGTTGGCTAATGTCGTTAGTAATAATAGCCTAATTATGGCTGCATATCCTAATATTACAATCCACGGATTGTGTGCCTACACATGAAAAAGCAACATGATATAAAAATGCAAGCGCCCTAGACAGGGCAAACCAGTTGTTGTTATAACACCAACGAGAATAATAAATCCGGCGTGTGTAATTTAATAAAATACATTCTCTAAACAAAAGATTGCTGATATGGGATTAAACGCCTAGTTTTTTAAGAAAAGAATTTAAAGTAGCCCAATGACCACGTAGGATTTATGTAGTTGTTTTTTAAAGGAGGCTACACCAAAACATAAATGCTTATCAAGTCAGGGTACTGTAGGACCATCACAATTTTGATCATTGCACAGAATGATTCACTAACAAAAAAACATTTCAATTCCCAGCAAAATTTTTTAAAAAGCAAGATGGGCCTACATGAAAAAAAAACAGCTGCGCTTGGCCGGTATAGTCCGCCAAACATCGAGCCCGTATTAGTGATCATAGTCCGCCTGGCAACCCTACAAACGGTTAAAATAGAGCAACTCATTCGTTGAAAGCACACGCAACACTATTTCACGCCATATTCGGGTTCCTATGGATCCCGGAACTAAGGTTCCCGGCGGACTATATCTGCCTCATACCATAATATATCAAAACATGTAACAACCTTTTGAGGGGTTAATGTAACTTAATTGAGATGGATATGATTACTGCAAATATTGGTTAATGAGCCAAAAATAAAAGGCGTTACGTCACACCAAACATGAATTAGACAATAGCCGAACTACAAATGTATGTAAAAGTTTGGGCCATATCCCGACCGCTAAAGGCCATGAATCCCAAAAGCCCAGAAGACTTGAAGAGGTAGAGGTGTGAAATTTTTGGTAAACAAAGGAAAGAACAAAGTAACACAAAACCCAGCGCGTTTAATTGCTAGCGAAGATTTGAAGTTTGGTTGCGGCTAAAAAGCAGTGAAATGTGTCCATTTTTAAGCCCAAAATATATTTAAAACAGAAACTCACCTCAAGGGGTTATCAAAAGGAAAGGAAATATAGGGGCAAAAAAGGCGGATAGGATTTTTGGGGTGAAGACCATTTTAAAAAGATTAAATTTCATGCGCTTTTTTTTTTTCTTAAAACGAGTTATACCCTTAAGAATAAACATCGAACCAACTTTACACCATACATAGAACAAGGGAGGAATATGTAAATGTGCTATACGTTACTAAATTTTTAATAAAATTAGTCTGTTACACTTGGTTCCAAGATCACCAAACATCCGTCGTGTTTAAATTTTGAAAAATTTACGGGTTGCAAACAATCAAGGCCTACTCTCTAAAGATAGGGACCGTAATAAAAGAGAAGATGAACCTGATGCGAACGATAGCAACTCCTGCACTGATGAAGCAATTGCAGACCAAAACAAAACAATAAACTGAAGAGTTTGCAAGTAATGGGACCAAAAAGCAAATAGCACTGGTAAAAAGCAATCAGTTACAAGATTTTAACCCTTGACAGGCCATTAGCAGCGCAGTTATAACTAAATATAAATGGCTCTACCAAATGGATAATAAATAACGTTGAGCTGAATAAGACACAATAGTGTGTATAACACCTGGATTGTGAAATCGATCAATGATTGTGAATTCAAGCTTCGCCCCGATTATATGAAAACGCTAGGGGGTCAACTGTATACCCCACTAGGAGTTAAAAGTGGAGATATTATTGCACATGAAGTGGAAGGCAACCGTATATCGGATTTATAACGAAGAACAGCACAGCTGCTGGGTACTATTTGCATCGTAAAACTACCTAAGAGTTACAATATTGCTCCTCCACCAAGGACATAGGGGTTTATACTTGTACATACATTGGCATGAACGACCTTGTGTGTGTGGGGTATAATATATATACCCACACACCAGGGTGAGATAACTTACACACGTAGACATCGCGACTATCTCAAGCCAAGCAACAAAGCGAAACCCAATAAACTCACCATGGAATATATTACTAATTGATGTTTGAAATTTTTAGACAAGTTAACAGCAATGTTTGTAAACATGTTAGGGCCTCGGTACCTTGAAATAGGTCGGTCTTACTGTTACACACTGGCATTACGGGTCAATGTAACTGTTAGAGTTTAAAATTATGGGCCAACGATTCGAAGGCCATAGATCCGCAGGCAACAAACAAATAGTGACATAGGATGTTAACTGGTCTATACAAAGGGAGAAGGGGTGATGCATACTCAGCTTAATTGGTCTTTTACCTGGTTTCGGGGCCTTTTGTAAACATGCTGCTGCATTTAACAGAGATGCTGACACTTTACAAAAACCCTATTGCATTATTGATGCGAATCATTCGATTGACTGTGAAATTGACAAATTGCCACTATATGAATTGTCCCTCAAATCACTGACAAGCTTTATTAAAAAGTTGAATTATTTAAAGAACAAGCAGAAGACAAATCCCTCTCAACGTTCAATCCAACCAGAAGTTGATAAGCATTATAGGTGATGATTGGCCCTCCTTGGAAGAACTAACCTGGTTTTGTCAACGGACGATTACCGATCCCGGCTCAGAATTGGTACCTATGTGATGATTGAGGACGCCGAACTAGCAAGTGCCCGTGCGAGTTCCTGAAGGAATCACCTGAGATGACAGCAAACCACAACTGGTAATGCGCGAACTGACGTCCCGTTCAAGCATAGGTCAAAATTTGCAAGCTAGTAGACTTGAAGCAACAGTGTGGTTTCTTCACCACTTCCAAACGATCGAGTTGCGCCTTGGCCTAACGGATCCACCCGAGAGAGAAGCTCCATGGACAGATTTTCATTGTTTACTGCCCTAGATTAAGAAACTACAGGTGCAGAATGTTGATTAACAGAAACACGGCCGCCAATAAATTCTGGTTTCCGTCTGTACATTGGCGGAAAACAGAATCCAAATAAGCTTCCATAGCGGCACTGTAGTAAACCACAGTCAATTCCTGCCATAGCAGCGAGCCTGGGTCTCGATGGACAAAATGGGTATATTTGAAACTTAATTTTGCTGCGAGCTTTTGATTTTTGTCCCCCTTTCCTATCCATGCGTCCGTAGCAACAAGAAAACCTTACGATTTTAAAATATTTCCTTGTTTCAACACGCAGCGATGTAAAAAAACTCATCCGCTGCCCCAATTCGCCGGATATGAAATGTTCGGTTAGGTTTCAATGCATTTGCGATTCACAGAGGTAAGACATAGAATAAATCATTGTAAAAGCAGATCACAGTAGAGATTTTCGCAAAACAATGTTTTTCTAAAAACGAAACATGTCCTTACTCCTACGCAAGCTTCTGATGCTATGTGTGTGATGGATGGCACCAAAAGGCAAGCCCGGGGAAAAAGCCGATTGCCCCATGGTCACGGAAAGCAGCAAGCACGGGATCTGAATGGACGATGGAGCCGGGCAGGCACTATGCAAAGTAGCAAAACAATGATAATCCAATGGGCATAAAGCCATCTTTGCGGTGGACAAAACCGGTTTCTTCGAATAAATCTTTCAGAAACCGTTATTGTTGACCTGTAGATTCAATCACTTGGTAAATTTCAAAGTATTTAACCTATTTTTATATGGGGTCATTTGAGCTTACATGCAGTATTACCGCGGATTATACCAGAGAAGATGAGAAAGCAGGAGGTGGTTCGACTGCCGACTCAACAGTAAACGTTCACACCGCCTATTCAGTTCAATCGGCTTAAAGATAATCGATTGAACCAAAGACTTACGCTACTTGCTGGAGAGCATTACATACCTTACACCTGGAATTTAAATCCCAGAAACATTTCAATTACCCAGTTTCCAAGTGTATTTGCACAGGGTCTATACACTTTGGGGGATGATCAGTACAGCGAAATGTACTCGCCTGTATCAGTTATAAACAACTTTGACCCCAAATTTTCAAGATATTTTGGCAACTTTGGACACTTTCTGACACAAAAAGTTATGGTTTGAGATGATTGAATATGCATTATATCTATTCATTCATCATATCATATTTCACAGGAATAACCGGATTTTGGTAAATTAGGCTAAAATAATAACAGCTTTAATTGACGCCCAACATTTTTGACATCAATGTTCGCTTACCGAAACAGGGTCGATTTTGCTGTTCTTTGGTTAAAAATTCACTGATTTCCTCAATTATTTCGCCAACGATTAAAATAAATAACAATCAGTCAGAACCACCGCGGAGTTCATTGGCCAGCAGAGATCTTTTATCTGGAATTAATAACTTTTTTAGTGGGAGAAGTGTCAATTACTTCCTGTTGTGAAACCTTCCCGAACGACTAGACTTGAGCGTTGACACTTACTTCAAGGTCCAATCGAGTGTCCTTGAAGTTTCTCAACTAATGAGATGGTGAATGAGGGTAATCTTGGGTAATCGGATTGCAAACTCGAGCCATCTCCTTCTTTTCTGCATCTTCTCTGATTTAACATAAGAGATGGACCCAACAAAACATATTTTCCTCGTTTTTATTTCCAGTTAAACAACTAGGCAATAATATTTTGAATTGGATTCTCTAATTAACGGTATGTGTCCGATCATAGTTGGACAGTTTGAATCTTGTCAAGAATTCCAAAAGAGACTGTGGCAGGAGTTCAACAGCTAAGGGCATATCCGTTTGTCAGAATGGAAACATAGTTTTACGGATTGGCTGGATGTATAGACATCTTTGATTGCAAAGGTAACTACAAAAGCAAGCGGAAACTACGGGCACGACCACAAGACCAACTTGACGACCACACGACGTGCTTGTCACATCTCGAGGCGACATTGTCGTAGTGGATGGTTCCCAATACGTCAAAATGTTCCGTGAGACTGGCGCTTAAGCATAAGCTTCTGCACGGTAGCATACTACGAAGATCCCTACCTGAAGTCAAGACTCTCTCTGTGACAGTGTCTTGCAATGGTATGATTTTAATTGGTGACCAATACATACGACTTGTAACAGTCCAATAATGAAACTACTGGAGACATCATCAGCAAATTCAAGATAGGGAGGGCAATGGGAAATCTGGCATCACAAGTATCATACTATTCTCGTCGGTGACTTCGGGGTTCTTGAGTAGTATACCAATGGATTTCTCTGGAAAGACATGTTAAGAACCCACTCCCTCCAATTGCCTGATGGTTTGCCAGCTCATCCGAGTGGAGTAGCAACTGACATCAATGACCATATTTATGTTTGCCATAGCTACAGATAGTAATGGACGCAGGACATATGCCATTACAACTCTAATGTGAATTCGTAAGATGCATTGCAGGACCTGTACAATCCATGGGCTTTGACCTGGGCTAATGAGCTACTCTATGTTTTTGCCAACTCAGATTCGTGCTCGTATTACAGCAAATGACCTCGCAACATTGTTTTACATTTTGTTTTTAATGTTGAGTGATTGTTTTTTAACTCGGAAGTTAATGCCTGGATGTGTTTTGTTGTCATGAGGAACATGTTTTTAATTTAATAAGGCGGGTTTTAATTATGCACGCAAACAAGCGACTGTTTGCATTTTATGTCGCTCAAGATACCGGTAAGTTGCAAGTGGACATATAGACCCTTTTTTGTAATTGTCACTCCTAATCTGATGCTGGAGTTTATCTGTTTCTGGACGGTTACGTCCCTGGCCTTTTTTTCAAGGACAGTACAATGTCTCTCTTTCGCATCATTGTACAATACACGCAGCAAAAAAAGAAAGTCCCCATTCTGATACTTTTCGTGCCTTAAAGGTCAACGAGAGATTTTTGAGGCACCCAAATATGTGTCATAATAGTTATTTTCATTTAGATTAGACACTCAATAGATTCTTACTGTATTTGGTGGCTACAGAAAATGTGCTTAAGAGAAAAAAAAGTGGATTTCGGTTTGCTTATATTTCAATATAAAACATAGGCTGAATTTCGTATTGCTCCTATACGAATTAGTAATTTCACTATTTTTGTACCAAGAAACGTTTCTCTGCTTAATCCCTTTCAATGGGGTTATTTTTAATCAGTACTTTCGATATTTTAGGGACACCTGATAGGTAAATCTCTCGTTGCACCTTTAACTCAAAATTTAATGTATTTTTATTATCAAAACCTATGATGCGCAAATTTCTTACGCACAAACGACTATTTCTTTTGCCCGATAGACATCGTTTTTTAACCATGAAATCGTCCATTTTAAAGAAATTTCATGCAAGAAAAAAGTTGCCTTTTGTCTGCAAATTCATTTCACACAGAAAAGTGAAAAAGTTCTCATTGCTTTCTGGTCATAATACAACATTTATACTCCCATTTCAAAAGTTATCAACTCAGCAGGAAGCAGCTGTTTCACAGTTCAGAAGGGATCGGAACACCATCCTTCTCAATGATTTCAAGACCCTCTTGCTCATACTGTTGACCAAAGTGCGTATACGCTGCTGATCTAATTTGGCCCAGCCCGTTTCAATATGCACTGCAATCCTGCAAAGATGTTTTTCTTTCATTTTCCTGTAATCTCTCGAGCAGTCCTTTTCTTTTCAATGTGATTATGTAACAACACACGAACAGAGCACGCAGTAGTATCACCTGCTCAGAAATTGGAATGAATGTTTAACTGTAACTTACTTGGAATCAAACTTCTACTTCAGTAAAATATGGCAACTTTCCCTAGCATTACGTTTTCATAAAATAGACGATTTCATGGTAAAAACGATGTCTATCGGCAAAAGTTAATTGTCCATTTTTGTGCATTAGAAATTTGCGCATCCATCATTTTTTGAATAACAAAAATAAATTAAATACTTTTTGAGTTACGTCAAAACATACAGACGGGGACTTTCTTAAGAGGTGACCGTTCCAAAACATGAAAGGTTTCCGTATCAGGTAAGGGGTGTATAGACGTTACATACCTCAGAAAAAAAAAGTTGTTTTATTTTCCTCAGAGTCGAGAGAGGCCGGCTTACGCAAACTATGAATAATACAAACATGCGCTCCCGATCGGCAACCTTCATGAACTAGAAAACGCCCTTAACCACTAGACAACGGGCGTTGAGTGAGAAACGGGGATAGAGATTACTCTATATGTCTTAGGTTCGAAGTTCTCATCGCATTCCTAGCAGATTGGGTGTAAAATTCAATTGTCATGTTAATTGGTAAGTGAATTGAACATTTCTTTTCACTAGTATTGTGCAGTCCACATAAAAACTAAAGTGACATGAATTTATATTATTTTTTTTTATTTTTGAGCAGGAAATATATTTTAATGGGGTAAGATACGAAAAAACATAAAGCAAACCAATGTATGAGGGATTGACACATTGTCATGGGGATCTTCAAAACTCGACCACCGGTTGCTTGCCGGTTCCGCCCGGTTCTTCCAGGTTCGAACAGGTTTCTATTGTTCCAAACAATTAAACACGGTTACACCGCCATGAACCGCAAGTCAACCGACGGGTGAGTCTCGAAGCCGCCCCTAACGATGGCTCTGCACGTCTAGATGGTGATAACACTTGAAATTTGTTCAACTGCATGAGCAGTAAGGGTTGGCTTCATAACTCAACCACTGGTTGCTTGCCGGTTCCGCCCGTTTCTTCCAGATTCGAACAGGTTTCCATTGTTCCAAACAATTAAACACGGTTACACCGCCATGAACCGCAAGTCAACCGACGGGTGAGTCTTGAAGGCGCCCCTAACAATGGCTCTGCACGTCTAGATGGTGATAACACCTGAAATTTGTTCAACTGCATGAGCAATAAGGGTTGGCTTCATAACCCAACCACCGGTTGCTTGCCGGTTTCACCCGGTTCTTTCAGGTTCGAACAGGTTTCTATTGTTCCAAACAATTAAACACGATTCACCCGCCATGAACCGCAAGTCAACCCGCGGTTGAGTTTTGAAGCCGCCCCTAACAATGGCTCTGCACGTCTAGATGGTGATAACACCTGAAATTTGTTCAACTGCATGAGCAGTAAGGGTTGGCTTCATATCTCAACCACGGAATGCTTGCCGGTTACGCCCGGTTCTTTCAGGTTCGAACAGGATTCCATTGTTCCAAACAATTAAACACGGTTCACCCGCCATGAACCGCAAGTCAACCCGCGGTTCAGTTTTGAAATCACTCCCAACCTTTTTTTATGATTTTCCGCTTTGCAACAACAAATAGATTATTAACTACATGTGACATGTAGTTACTGTTTTCTTTTTTTGTAACGTCTAAATGGTCAGAAAATTTTACAATTTCATTTCTGCTCATCGAACTTTGATGGTTTTAAAACAATAGCATGATTAACATAAAATTTACATATTTTTTGGTTCCTCACCTTGGTTGACATAAATCGCTATATCTGTCATAGAAATAAAAACCTATAAAAACAAGAACTTCAGATTGTACATGCAGGAAAGGGCCCGGTTTGTAACTTTTATTTTTCATAAAGTATAGAATATTTCTATTGTTTCTATTATTTCCATTAAATATCCCATATTTTGTGGTCATTCCGAGTTTTATCCGTCTCTAATTTGTCAAATTTATGTTATAAAGCTGTACATTCATAAATTTTACGTCATCATACGAATTATGATAACTCTGCACCAAAGATTGTTCCTACGACGACTCAATTTCCAAATAAAGAGGAAAGTGATTTTGACGGCGTTCACATACAACTGCCATTCTTTAATACGACTGTGTATAACATTGTGCATGTGCACACTGACCTCTACACATGGATAGCGGCCTGCCGCACAGTTGAATGGTCGCCAAGTGTCACAACAGGAAGTTGCTTTTCTACCTTGGTAATATGGCGGGAAACAATGCATACACCTGCTGCTGCACATATTCCACATAGATGTTCTATTGTTATGCAAAATTCCTTTAACTTTGACAAGGTGTATGCATTGTTTCCTCGCCATATTACCGCCATTAAGCAACTTCCTGTTATGACATTCGGCGACTCAGACCCGCTATCCGTGTCTAGAGTTCAGTGCATGTACATCGCTCGTGCATTCAGGCCACGTAAAATACACGGCGCTCTGCACGCCTTTACCCTGCGTGACGGTGATGGTTTGGTGAAAGTATCTTAATTTCTTGCTTTATGCTCTTTATTGACCACCTTTATGAAAAAATACATCGGTCCTAGGACCGCATGTGTCGCCTGCCTTCGCGGTTTGTAATGATAGGTCTCATTTGACCTTTGACCTCATTAACAAATGAGGGACCCAATGTTGCACCTATGATTCAAGTTTGGTTCCAATTGAAATTCAACTTTTCAATTTAGGTCAATTTAACATTTTCAGCCTATCTTACAACTTGACCTCACATGACCTTTGACCTTGGGATGTGACCTTTGACCTCACTCGCAAATGCGGGTATCCCATTTTGCATCTATGACTCAAGTTTGGTTTAATCCATCGAAGTATGCGCATATTCCAAGCAATGGTTCACCTTTTCAGCAACAACAGACATCAACAGACATCACCAACACAACAGACTACAGAGACAAATTGATTCCTATGTGTCTTCCGCCTAGCAGGCGACACAAAACGTCAGATCTTTATCACCAAATAATGTTTTGAGAAGTATTTATAAAAAATCAACATTATTTTTGCCCCTAAAAGCTAATCTTTAACATACTCATTGGCTCACTTTTAATTTGCCTTTTAGGTGGCCACGCAGCTAACTATGTGTTTTAATGTCACAAGCCAAAGTGGAATTGTATCAGAAAGTTGCAGTGATGAATTTAGTTCTTTTATCGTTTTGGTTTATTTCAAGTTAACTTAAACTCAAATCGTGTTACTTCGAAAAGTGAAGGTTCGTGTCTTTAGTGTTCTCTCACATCTGTATGCGCATACGATTTAAATATATAGATGCAAGACAACATTTACTTTCTCCTTTTCTTTATTGTATGGACATATCGGCTATACGCTGCAAAAATATTGTCCAATTTTGCGTTTTTTCCAGCAGCAATTCTGCCAATAAATTACTGTAACAATTATAGTTTACGTAAAAATCAATCACACACTTCAAAACATGAGTTATTACAGAGATTGTGATGTGTAGATAATAAAAAAACCTACATTCACGCACATTTAGCTTAGTCACAAGGCCACCATGTTACGTGCATATGCTATAAATTTACGCACGATTTAAAAAAGACAACAGTTTGTCTAATCACTCCACGAACACTTGGGCATTTTTCTCTGGAAAGCTTATTTTTTTCTGCCATCTCCGGGCATTAGACACTGTTTCATCTTGAATCGGTTTTAGGCGATTCCAGAAAATTCTAGGAAAGGATTTTAAAGTTAACCAAATTTGAAAGAGACATTTTAAGTGTTAGACAATGGAGGGTTTGAGGGAGAAGTTTTGGAAGTGGAAGAAGCATTTGAGAGTAAGGCCTGAAGGTAAATCTTGGGAGGACTAAAGTGATGGTGAGTGAGGAGATGGGAGGTTTAGTGAGTAAGGTGGACCCTGTGGAATATGTGGCAAGAGGGTGAGGCCATTCATGTGGTGTGACAATTGGGAAATGGATTCATGGGAGATGCACAAGATGAGAAGGATCCCAAGTTTGGCAAGAGACTTTGTGTGTGAGATGCAAGAGGAGTTGAGGAGTGGGGAAGGAGGTGGACAAGTTGTGTGCAGGGGAAACAGTTAAGGATTTCACATACCTAGGGTACAGGATAAGTGCGGGTGTGTGGATGTGAGGCGGCTGTGACAGCCAGAGTAAGGTATGGTTGGGTGAAGTTAATAGAATGTGGAGAGATGAAAGGGATGGTGTACCAGAGTTGTGTGAGATCAGTTATGCTGTATTGGAGTGAGACATGGTGCCTGTGAAAATGATTGGTGAATTTGAGAAGTGCAGAGAGAGCAATGTGAGAGAATGTTGTGGTGGTGAAATTGATGTATAGGAAGAAGACTGAGGATTTTATGCAGAGTGTTGGGTTTGGAATAGGCGGCTGACCGACGGGCGAAGGCGAATGGTGTAAGATGTATGGGCACGTGCTGAGATGTGAGGAGCATGTTTTCAAAGGCTTTTGAGTTTTGAGGTGGGTGGTTTGAGGAAGAGGGGCCGACCAAAGAAGGACATGGAGGAAGCAATTGGAGGAGAGGAGGAGGTTGGGTTGAGGATGGGGATTACGTTTAATCGGGCGAAGTAAATGATGCAGTAAGGGCGATGCGACGAATGTGGGTGATCCTGCCACCCCCGATTGGGCACAAAACCGGATTTAAAACTTTGGTTTTACTAATTTTACTACTACTACTACATGAGGCCATTCCATAGAAAGCGCCCTCATTTTTTTTCGAAACTCGGTTTTTTGCATATTTGGATTCCTTGCTATGTTTTAGCTCACACCTGAAGTGAATAAGCCTAATACGCTTTTCATGTAATAATATGAATTTTAGTAATTTCTGTCGTGCATGATAGAACTTCAAAGCATGGTTTCCTATAGGGACGATAGGAGGCAAGCCATTTTAAAAACCGGTCTGCGGTTTTCTTTTGCACCTGCTTGTCCAATAACCTTGAAATGTCTCGGTATTGCCTGTTAAAAATAACCTGTTAAAAAACAGGGATTTGACTGGCAGCTGGGACTCACAACGTCCAGAACGTAAAATAACTGGATGGAGCCGTAAAAATACGAAACCATTGCAGTGAACGTAAAATAAAGGTAACATCTCAGCTTCAACGTTTATTGTTGGTTTTTGACTTGTTTAAACAATATTAACAATTAAAACGTTATTACAATCCTTGACCAAATTTTCACTTTGTAACTATGAGCATCATACAAACGTTGTATTTACGTTACCACATGGTTGTAAAAAGTTATATTTCAGGCAAACAATTTGAGAAAAAGGCAATAAACAAAGGGGAACTAAGAGTTAAACCAGTTTAGACACTTTGTTTTATATGGAAATGCACATTCTAATGCCAGCAATTACTTACTCTCATATAATAAACTTAATACCTGTACCTTACATAGATCCGAACCTGGGTCTATGATTTTCCAAGTCCTAAACCTTATCACTACACTATACATATTTTCTGATAGTAGATGTTAAAATTAAATATAATATATATATATATCATATATATATATATAATTATATATCTATATTATATATATATATATGTGTGTTGTGTGTGTGTGGTGTGTGTTTGTGTGTGTGTACTACTTTTTTCAAATTAAAGCTGAAATATAATACAAAAAGGAGGAATGTATTCATTTGGGTTATCTTGTTTTTTTATACAATGGATGGGTTGATTGATCATCAGATCATCATCATCATATATCTTTATTTCCATTTCAACAAATAATACCATTATTTACAGAGTACAGTACGGTTAAACTTAAATACAAGAAATATTATTGTTTGACATGGAGAGTCAACCAAAAGGCCAAGAATCGCCACAGGTGGTTAGGGACCCCTACAAAAATTTGCAACTACATGTATATGTAGATACCGAATGCATATACAAACACATGCGACGCATTTGTGTCCACAATAATTACATGTTATCATAAGAAGAATGATTTTATTACTGAGATTGCATAATTCATGTAAGATTTCAAATTATACTTAAGAGTTCAGAGTTGTGGCTGTTTTTAGATCACTGGTCAAATTATTCCAAAATACTGGTCCCGTCGAACGAACGCCCTTTGATGCAAATGCTGTTTTGTTTCTGTTTAATTGATAATCATTTATATTTCTTGTAATATGGGGGTGAATGGTGTGGCGTTTAGCAAAATACTGGTTGAATATACAAGGGAGATGACCCATCGAATGTTTATACACAAATATACCAAGGTTAAATTAAACAAATCATAGATATTGAGTAATTTTAAGTCTTTAACAATGGACCGGAATGAGATCTGAAATGGGATTTACATATATTTCGAACAGCCTTTTTTTTTGCAAGTTTTTAAGTTAGTTATCTACATATATTTTGTGTGTGTTACCCCAAAAAAGAATTCCATACGATAAGTAAGGTAGAATTAATGAACAATAAATACAATAGAGAATACTTTTAGGAATAAAATATTTCAACTTACTGAGAATACCAACATTTCTAGATATGTTATTAGATACTGATTCTATGTGAAATTTAAATGACAAATTTTTATCAAGAATAATCTGGTTCACCAGTGTATGATGTGTATCTATTTACAATTGTTGTAAATATACAATTGTTGTAATATATAATACAAAAAAGAGGAAAGAGTTTTTAAACTTTTTTTTTAAAATGATAGGGAAAATAAGATTTTGCATTTTTTTTTAATGACGTTACTTATAATGTTATTTAACACATTTTATTGGTAAAACGATTTTAATAGTTCATATTCTTACATTAAAACAAGTAAGTTACAAAAGAACGTAATGTTACGAAAAAATATAACAATTCAATGTTTGGAAATTCCAGATGCCCAAATCGAGCAGATCGTGTCCGACCCCTCTGGCAGTATTCTCGCGGAGCACACACGTAAGAGATGGAGACCAACAACACATATTTTCCTCGTTTTTAAATTGCCAATAGTATTTTGAAGTTACATTACATTTTCTAAAATTAAGAAAATGTAATGCAAAAAAATATATAACAACTTCATGAATTAAAACACCGGTCACGAACTGGCCTTCTTGCTCAATCACCTGTATCGGTCAATTCGCAGTTGTAGAGATTGTTTGTTGACCTGTAGATTCAATCACTTGTTAAATTTCAAAGTATTTAACCATTTAATGGGGTCATTTGAGCTTACATGCAGTATTACCGCGGATTATACACATAAGAGATGGAGCCAACAAAACATATTTTCCTCGTTTTTAAATTTCCAGTTAAACAACTAGGCAATAATATTTTGAAGTTGGATTCTCTAATTAAAGGTATGTGGTCCGATCTTTTGAATGCTGTTGTATCATTTACACAGATGCTTAGGCCTAGCACTATGGCCCATAAGTTGGTTGTTTACATGCTGTGATTGCCTCAAAAATAGTAAAAATACATCGTTCCCGGAACGCTTGTTTCGCCTGCCATCGCGGTTTTGTCAACGGTGTTTTTTGTTGAGGCACTTTGGTGTTTGATTTTAATGAATTTGGGCAAAGGTCACATAGGGTAATCAAGGTCAATCTTTGTACATCCCACATGGCCAGTTGTTATTTTTGAGTAACTTTGTAAGTGACCATTAGCCCATATTATGTGCCAAAGAAATGTAGTTATATAGATTTTCACAAAATGGGGTCAAAGTTCACATAAGGGTCATCAAAGGTCACTTTGTTTACATCACATACGAGCCTTGGGCCAGTGGTTCTCATGGGAAACAAGGTCAAGTCCCATTGAATGCAATGGATGTTGACCTTCTGCGCCCGTACATTGGAAACTGTGCATTGAAGATATTCAAAACTTTTCCCTTATTTAATCCTATTAGCTCCACCGACAATTTCCACCATTTTTTAAATCCAAATTGGAGCAACTTTAAAATTTGACCCCTGTACAACTGAAATTGACCCTTTTTATTGATTTTCACTGTTTTTAGCCTTAATTCTGAAACTTTAGGCTGTACACTGTTAAAAATGTACTTAAAAAACGGCGTTTTGACTTTCAGCCGGGACTCAAACCGTGCAGATAACTGTAAAAAAGGACTCGAAACGTGCAAATAACGGTAAAAACATCATTTTAACTGTTGTGAGTCCCAGCTGCCAGTCAAACGCCGTTATTTTAATGAACATTTTAACAGTGTAGCTATTACAAACTATACCTTTTCTGACTCCTTATGGTTAGACACGTAACGTAGTATACTTTTCAACATGATTGGGTCAATTTAAAGGTCTCAGGAAATGCAAATAGAATTGATGTGGTTTGTGTCAAGTCTACAAGGAGGACCAGAAAGCATTCAATATTTTGGTTGGTGATAACATCATTTGTGGTATCATTGATGTTTCAGAGAGTAATAGAAAATTCCAGGTGGTTGGTGTGAATCTATTCATGACACTGACTGAAAATCACTAATGATGTCACTGGTAGTGTATTTTTCCCTGTTTATTGGAATAGAATGACCCATAAAGATTTGGAGTAGGTTTATCATCTCATTTTCTGGGACCTTTAATAATTTGACCCCTGCACCATTGTCTTAAAGCGGCACTGGCACATTGTGACAAAATATGAAATTTCTTCAATTTGCTCTCAAATGATAGTTTAGGCCATTGGAAGAACAGAGATATATTTTACACATAAAAATAACATACCCCAAAACAGATAGGGACATAGATATGAGGATAAAGACATCCAGGTAATTTGTAGGCCAACTTTTAGTTTTCCATAACTTTAATCAACAAATGTGTATATTACATGAATATTTTTGACTCGTACTCACTGATATTAAAACCACAAAGGTTATAGACAAAAAAAAAAAAAAAAAAAAAGGGACCAGAAAGCATTCAATATTTTGGTTGGTGATGACATCATTTGTGGTATCATTGATGTTTCAGAGAGTAATAGAAAATTCCAGGTGGTTGGTGTGAATCTATTCATGACACTGACTGAAAATCACTAATGATGTCACTGGTAGTGTATTTTTTCCCTGTTTATTGGAATAGAATGACCCATAAAGATTTGGAGTAGGTTTATCATCTCATTTTCTGGGACCTTTAATAATTTGACCCCTGCACCATTGTCTTAAAGCGGCACTGGCACATTTTCACAAAAAATTAAATTTCTTCAATTTGCTCTCAAATGATAGTTTAGGCCATTGGGACATTAGGGACATAGATATGAGGATAAAGACATCCAGGTAATTTGTAGGCCAACTTTAGTTTTCCATAACTTTAATCAACAAATGTGTATATTACATGAATATTTTTGACTCGTACTCACTGATATTAAAACCACAAAGGTTATAGACCGATCAAACAGTGTGCATAGCGTGGGAAACATGCATACGGCGTGCGGGTTCCTGTGTTAAAGCCATTTTTCGTCGTCTGCTGAATTTAACGTCGCCGGCGACGCTAAATTATAAATTCATTCTGTTTACCCATAAGGAAGCTGATTTGGTCTTAATCAAATGTGCCAGTGTCTCTTTAAGGCACCATTTGTGGCACTTCAACATGTTTAATCACTCAAACCTTTTGTACTTGAGACGTGTTACAAATGTCTGCTAGCCCCCGGGTTAAAAACTCTAAGGAAAACCGTAATACACTTTCGGCGTTCAACCATTAAAACGCAATATGATCTTTTGTAAACTCATCTTAGCGTCTGTAAAGCGGCACTGGCACATTTTCACAAAAAATTAAATTTCTTCAATTTGCTCTTAAATGATAGTCTAGGCCATTGGAAGAACAGAGATATATTTTACATATAAAAATAACATACCCCAAAACAGATAGGGACATTGATATGAGGATAAAGACATCCAGGTAATTTGTAGGCCAACTTTTAAGTTTTCCATAACTTTAATCAACAAATGTGTATATTACATGAATATTTTTGACTCCTACTCACTGATATTAAAACCACAAAGGTTATAGACCGATCAAACAGTGTGCATAGCGTGGGAAACATGCATACGGCGTGCGGGTTCCTGTGTTAAAGCCATTTTTCGTCGTCTGCTGAATTTAACGTCGCCGGCGACGTTATAAAATCGTTCTGTTTACCCATAAGGAAGCTGATTTGGTCTTAATTATTTCGGGTGAGGGCTTTTGTATATAAAAGCCTTACAACCATGCCAAAATATCGATTTTGAACAATCTTGAGGGCGCACTATTTTTCAAATGTGCCAGTGTCTCTTTAAATAAAGACGATGTTACTTCTGTTTAAAGCTTCTGTTTAAGTAAAGTAAATGGTTAAAAATACTTAAACGCGTTTTGCTTAAACACAATTTTAAATTACGGCAATTTTAAGCTAAAATCGCGTTTAGGTTTTTGGAATACGGGCCACGGTGTAGTAATGTGTAATGTGCGGTGTGTTCAAGGCTAACCCTAAGAGACCAGTCGCTAATCGATTAATCGGCTAATAAACAAATAAATAAGCAGAAGTCACATAGTCTATGGAATAGGAGCTATAGTGTTATAGTTGTAGTGGCACGTTTTTATTTGATGTGTCTATATAGTGGCACGTTTTTATTTGATGTGTCTATATATTAATCTGAAACGAAAGGTGAACAGATTTCGTCGTTCCTTAAAATTACCGTCACGTGGCTTAATGGAATGGATAAGGCAGTTTTTATTCTTCAAAATGTGTTATCGATTAATAAAAAAAAAAAAAAAAAAAAAATTAATCATTTCGGGTGAGGGCTTTTGTATATAAAAGCCTTACAACCATGCAAAAATATCGATTTTGAAAAATCTTGAGGGCGCACTATTTTTCAAATGTGCCAGTGTCTCTTTAAGGCACCATTTGTGGCACTTCAACATGTTTAATCACTCAAACCTTTTGTACTTGAGACGTGTTACAAATGTCTGCTAGCCCCCGGGTTAAAAACTCTTAAGGAAAACCGTAATACACTTTCGGCGTTCAACCATTAAAACGCAATATGATCTTTTGTAAACTCATCTTAGCGTCTTTAAAGCGGCACTGGCACATTTTCACAAAAAATTAAATTTCTTCAATTTGCTCTTAAATGATAGTCTAGGCCATTGGAAGAACAGAGATATATTTTACATATAAAAATAACATACCCCAAAACAGATAGGGACATTGATATGAGGATAAGACATCCAGGTAATTTGTAGGCCAACTTTTAAGTTTTCCATAACGTTAATCAACAAATGTGTATATTACATGAATATTTTTGACTCCTACTCACTGATATTAAAACCACAAAGGTTATAGACCGATCAAACAGTGTGCATAGCGTGGGAAACATGCATACGGCGTGCGTGTTCTTGTGTTAAACGTCACGTTATAAAATCGTTCTGTTTACCCATAAGGAAGCTGATTTGGTCTTAATTATTTCGGGTGAGGGCTTTTGTATATAAAAGCATTACAACTATGCCAAAATATCGATTTTGAACAATCTTGAGGGCGCACTATTTTTCAAATGTGCCAGTGTCTCTTTAAATAAAGACGATGTTACTTCTGTTTAAAGCTTCTGTTTAAGTAAAGTAAATGGTTAAAAATACTTAAACGCGTTTTGCTTAAACACAATTTTAAATTACGGCAATTTTAAGCTAAAATCGCGTTTAGGTTTTTGGAATACGGGCCACGGTGTAGTAATGTGTAATGTGCGGTGTGTTCAAGGCTAACCCTAAGAGACCAGTCGCTAATCGATTAATCGGCTAATAAACAAATAAATAAGCAGAAGTCACATAGTCTATGGAATAGGAGCTATAGTGTTATAGTTGTAGTGGCACGTTTTTATTTGATGTGTCTATATAGTGGCACGTTTTTATTTGATGTGTCTATATATTAATCTGAAACGAAAGGTGAACAGATTTCGTCGTTCCTTAAAATTACCGTCACGTGGCTTAATGGAATGGATAAGGCAGTTTTTATTCTTCAAAATGTGTTATCGATTAATAAAAATTAACAAAACGCTATTTGTCTCTTTCTTCGTCGGTCTTTAACTCGCTCTCTCTCTCTCTTCGCTCTCTCTCTCTCCCGTTATCTTCCCTTCTGACCATTTTAACATATGGTATTAGTGAATAAACCTTTACTAATAGGTACTTCGAGTTCTTTTTCGCTTTTGATTCCTTTCTCGTTTATTTCATCAGGTCCATTCTCCGATAAAGTGTTCAAAAAGTCGTTTTTAGTATCGCTCACAGTCATGCACAGTTTTAAAGCTTGTTTATGGCTGTTAAGAATAGATGTTTATTAATAAATTATACATAGGAGTTATGTTTTCATCAAGAACAACACGACTAAGAAAAAGGCCGGCCAGATACGTTACCCAGATACGTTACTTAAGTGTTAACGTTAGGCAATATACTAAAAATCGGATATATTTTTAAGATCACCCATGCATGGTTCCGTGTTATGAGAATATTAAAGCTTGCGATTTTCAATGATTTTCAGGAATTCCTTAATGTTGATATTTGGTCCATTTTGGAGACCAAACTTGAACACTCGGAGAATGGCCCCACAGTGCATGACTGCGTGCATAAAGAAGACTATTGATATACCATCTAACACTTACACAGAGCAATAACTTCAGATGCACATGTGGAAAATGCTGTCATCTGACCAGAAAGATGGCGCCTATTCCTGGTTGATAGCCATCAGTCTCTTTGTTGTCAACTGTATCGACGATGGAATTATGAAAGCGTTTGGAGTTCTACTTAACTCATTATCATTGCAGTATACCGTTGAAGTCTGGGTCATTGGAACTACTGTGTCAGTTATGGGTTCCTTTGGTAGCAGCGTAGGCGAGTTCTTGCACAAAAAGTATCTCGGCATGTCTTTCGATCAGTATTGTGCCAAACTCCGTTAACTTTGAAAGTTATCGCAATATACATTTTGTTGCCTAGGTCTTACTCTTCCATTAAACACCTCACTTGTAAATAAAAAAACGTGCAAAAATGACTTTGAAAGAACGCCCGTAAGACGTAAAAAAACCCAAAACCAAAAGTTGCACTTTTTGGAGTTTTCAATGTCACTGTGTGGTACAATGCAAGAAACCGCGTGTATTGATTTTACACACAGAGGGTTTACGACTGAATGAGCGAGTAAGCCGATATACTCGATTCGCGCTGATATAGGAGCTGGGGAAAAGTTTTGTGTCATACCCATTAGGTGAAATAGGGAAGAAGAATTTTTAATCTATCCAATAAGTCGCTTCGCTGCCTTACAATAGAAAGTGGCTTGAAAGGAAAAGGGCCAAGTACAAAACTTGTTTGTTTACTGTAATTTTCTGAATTGAACTTTGTACAGTTTTATTTAATACAATCGATTTAAGAATAACTACGTTAGACCATCTATGAGCGGGTATTGACTATTGTATTAGTCGTATTAGTTTAGGTAATGTATGAAAGTAATGATGAGGCCCAATATCACCTGTGTGGACAGCGCAAAAACCATTGTTACCATATTCAGGATTCAATAGCGCACCTGCCTTATAATACAGGCAGTATTTCACGTTTTAACGTACTTTACTTTTACCAGTGACCCTCTGTTTTGACCATCGTATTGAACGTAGAGCACACTGTCAGTATTAAGAATGTACGGATTAGGAGTGCTGCAAAGTTTAATTGCTGTGCGCCCCTCACAAACAACTCTCGCCCGTAAAAAAATACAGGTTGTCTCTATATATGAGTTGACATCAATGTTTACAAACACAAGTTAGCACCTGGTTTACTGACATGTTATGTTAGAGATGCGCGAAGAATATGCCCACACAGTTACGCTGATTGAGCGCGAATTTTAAAAGCACATGCCCTGTAGGTGCTCACGCATACTGCCGGGCAGTGTTTTGTTCGTTGCCCGGTGTTGACGTCACATGTCACCTCATCTATATCAGCGCGAATTGAGTATAGCAATATTGATTTGGTCCGTGTGTTAGTGTCGCAGTATACTGTGAATGCCCATTGAAAATTCCATAAAGAGCGACGTTTGGTTTGAGGGTTTACGTCTTTCGGGCGTTCTGTCTCAGCCATTTTTGCACACTTTTCACAAGCGAGGTGTTAAATAAAATAGCAAGACCTAGGCAACAAAATGTATATTTCAAAATCTTTCGGAGTTTGGCACAATACTAATTGAAAAACATGCCCAGATACTTTTTGTGCCAACTGTATATATAAAACTTTATGTATGTAAGCAATGGAAAGCTATATCTCTTTATGTTTCCATCAACATTCCTTTGTCTTTCTGTTGTCTTCTTGGTGGGTATATATGTTATTGTTCTTATCTATATTTCATCCAGCGATGGTGATTAGCCCTCTTGTAAAGCGGGTGCACCCCAGACACACGATGATGATTTGTGGATTCTTATCCGGAGTGGGCCTCTTACTAGCGTCAATAAGCCAAGACTGGACAGTGTTTGCTGTTGCAATCGTAATTTTCTCAGGTACAAATCATAACAAATGTAATATATATATATAATACTAACGTGTTCGTTTTTCATGGAATCTATTCAGATTAGTATCAGACGCGTGCGACAGGCAATAAATAGGTAGACTCTATAATCTGTATCCCATAGTAAGAATGCGTTTTGAGGAATATTCATAATAGTAGGGTCATAAATTATGATCGCATTCTAGAAGCTTGGAGAAGGTTTGAAATGTTTTCTATAGTTTGAATGATGCTAAATCAGAATTTGTTGGTTCAACCTCTGGGAAATGTGAAAACATTGTAAAATGAGAGGGTAAAATTAGTGTCGGGGCAAGTTCAAAATCAAGTTCAATTATGTTTAAATGTACACCAATGTATTTGTCTCATTATAATGATTTATAAGAGTATTGCGTGTCTAAGTTCCGACCATTAGTTACACGGCTAATAAGCAGTGCGCATGCATTGGGTTTTTTGCCATTGCACTCATAACTAAAATATTCAGCCATTTATCCTTTAATAATTTTCAAATAATAAAAGTTTACCTTCTGGATATTTAACATTTATTTTGATTGAATTACAGTTAGAATGGTATTCGTTTAGTTTTTTGTTCTTGTTTTGTTTTCACTATAGGTATTGGGTTGAGGTGTTCAGCTTTATATATTTTTAGTTACCTTCATATATACTTTGATAGACATTACGCTCTCGCGTGCGCTCTTCTCTTCGCTGGGCGGCCGATTGGTACAATGGTTTTTGCTCCCGTAACACAGGTAAATTAGGAGCGTTTATATGCGTCGACAAAATTTCTTGCGCCTTAAGGATGACTACAGTTTATCATCTATACATTTTTAGTTTCCTTCAGACATGTTTACTTTGATAGACATGACACTTTAGCGAGAGGGTTGTCTCTTAACCCATTATCAACAGGGTTGCAGGGTAAATATGAACCATTAAACAAGATGTTAAATAAAATTATGAATACTCATACAATGTAAACAGCATTTGATAATATAGCGCCTTATAAAGGTTAAAGCGCATTACAAATGAAAAGGAATTTCCATTTGACATAATATTATGGTCAGTTCAAGAGTGACGAACCGTGAGGTAAACGCACACTATCAGTTACTATAAGGATAAGTCTGTAGAATTCTCATAGTTTTTTTTTAACTCGAATGTTGTCAGAAAAGGAAGGAAACAACAGTGTTCGAAGATATGCGGCAATGAGATACTTATACCAATTTAAGAAAATGCTCAACTCTTTGGAAATAGGTGAAATTTTAGTATTTTCTCAAAAGTAACGATGGACCTGGAGTGGCGAATAGAGATGGGCAAAGAGTTACAATACAAAGAGATAACCTGACACAACAGCATGTGTGGCATTACCATCAATCTTGGGATCAAATGTTAATTAGAACTGCACATCTTCTGCATACATGTGGAAAGTAATAATTATTGTGCTACCGGATGATTGATGCGATATTGAATTAGCGGTTCTGCATTTATGGCCGAATCCACTGTGAGGCAGTACCTTGGATTTTGAATGTATCACAGACGGGGTTATAGCTGTAGGCTACTTTGAGTGCCAGTTGTTACAGGCCCCAAGAATTAGCAATGATTTATTTCACTTTGAATAAGTTGAACTTATAAATTGGCATATAAAATATTATAAATTAATCTAAGTAACATAATATAAAAATATACCTGGTTTGTGTGCATATCTGGTGTGTGTAGAACAAAAAGAATGATTTAGAAGCTTCTAGGAAAATACTCAACTGAGTAGAAGCTGCTGAAAAATTATCACTGAACCATAGGTGGCGCCCTACTGCATGTACAGGCAGGGAGAAAGTGCTGTATCCATACAGAACGCATGGGAACAGTGGAGAAGTTTCCAGGAGGCTCAGGACTCATGATGTAATCTACTAAATTTAGTACATGACTCATATAGACTGTGCTGGATCCTTCTAGAATTGTTTGAGAGGCTATATAAAGCCATTGAGGGAAAAGTTGCAGGCAGAGTACCATAACATCATTACTCCAAGTATAGTGACATCCAGTTGCTCCAATTTGTTAGTGACAGTGACAGCAAACACTGTCTTGTCTTCCATATAGTGGACATTGTCATAGTTGTCTCAGCTCCAATAGTCGTCCGACTTTGTAGCCGTCTTCGGTTTATATTTTGTGGCCTCTGAGTTTCCAAGGATAAACAAGCTACAGCAGTTTTGGACTTTTTTTTAGTCGCTGGTTTTCTTCAGTCAGGACAAGTCGTCCGTGGACACGTCCCACTACTGGAAAGTGAAGTTTTACGATGGAATATTCGCCATGACTATTTGTAAGTTCTGCATCTTTATAGTCATCTTGCTGCAGCCCGCGTTCGCGGCACACACCAGGTAGTAAATCTAGTAGTTTATTAACTAACAACTTTATTATAGATAAATCAGTGATTATTGATACCTAATCGATGTTTGTTTTAATGAGATTGATTTAAACACACAATTGAAATAAATTCTTTGTTTTAAAATTTGTAATCAAGTTTACAGTGTATTGTATAGTTATTCAGGAGTTTGAATCCATAGTTTTGAGGTGGTTTTGGCCTTGGTCAAGTTGACCGTAACAAAATTGGGGGGGGGGGGCTCGTCCGGGAAATACACTGTAAAAATACAGTTAAAATTTTGAACACATTTTGATTGTGTGTTTAACTTTGATATCTGTGCTGTATATTGTTATTTGTGAAGGAAGTGTTTATACACTATGGCGTTTAACGCAGAAGAGTTTGTGACACAGATTACGTGGGAGAAGTTTGATGTGCTCAAAAAGCCAGATTTAATGGAATTGGCCAAGTATTATGGGATGGAAGTCCGGCATTCCATGAGAAAACAGTTGATCAAAAATCAGTTGATAACCCATCTTCTTGAAGAAGATTTGCTAGATGAGGGATGTTTGGAAAACAGCGGAAATTCAGGATGTGTCAGATAGTGCTTTGAAAATGAAACAGTTGGAAATGCAAATGCAAATAGAAAAGGACAAATTGGCTTTGGAACAGCAAAAGTTAGCAGAGGAAGAAAAGCAAAGGCAAGACAAATTACAATTAGAGAAGGAAAAACTTGAATTAGAAAAGGCATTAAAACAACAAGAACTGGAGGCCAAATTACAAATGGAACAAAAAGAAAAAGACGACAGAATAAAAATGGAACAAAAAGAAAAAGAAGATAGGTTACAAATGGAGGAAAGAATGAAGTTGGCAGAAATTGAAGCCAAAACAAAATTAGAACAAGAAAAGATAGAAAAAGGCACACCAGGGTCATCCTCACACTCAAGATTTGATGCCACTAGGAATATCAAATTGGTTCCGACATTTAGGGAAACAGAAGTTGACAAGTATTTTTTGCACTTCGAAAAGATTGCCGAAAGTATGAAGTGGCTAAAGAGTAATGGACAACATTGCTTCAGAACTGGGTTTATTGGGAACAAATTAGAGGATTCTATCGTCCCCCTATCAAATGATCAGTGTGGCGATTATGAAGTAGTAAAGCAGTCTTTTCTTAAGGCCTATGAGTAGTGCATGAGGCATAGCAAAAATTTCGGAGGGACCGTGCGAAAAAAACTTGCAGATCAACAAACTCATTGTTGAGTTTGGCTAGGGGTCAGCAGAACAAATGTTGGATAGGTGGCACACTTCCAAGGAAGTGAAACAAGCCTTCAATCAACTTAGGCAGTTGGTTTTTAATTGAGCAGTTCAAACGTGCTCATGCCGACATAAAAACTCACTTAGATGAACGCGGTATCAAAGATTTGAAAAATTCAGGCACAATAGCAGATGATTACGGCCTCACAACAAGTTGAGTTACAGCAAAGTAAGGGGGGCCTAATAACGCCGACAGTCAGAATTACAAGAGTTTTAATCAAATTTACCTATAGGCCTTACCAACAAGTAGATCGTTCCAAAGTCATGGTACTTACTAAAGAAGGAAACATTAAGTCAGGTTCCTCCAGTCAGGGGGGAATAAGGGTCCTTCTCGTGCCAAACCCCAAGTTAGGGAATGGTTTAAGTCAGATATCAATTGCAACATATTGCAGGATTCAGGTCATGTTATGTGTGCAAGTGTTGGAAGTTGATGGAGAAGCAGATGCCATGAAGCAGAAGTCTGCTCCCACAGGATGTGCTGTGTCCATTAGACCGCAAGTTAGTTCCCCAGGCATATTTAAACAAAAGAGGCTGAATCGAGAAAGTTAGGGACGACTTTGAACCATTGTCTTGGAAGGTTCAGGTGTCACTTGATGGTGACAAAGTTGCATCAAACCTATCAAGATAGAGTGACAATGTTGTGCCAAGTCAGTAATTTTGGAGGGGTCATTGCCCTATTAGTGAAGTCAGTGCAAACAGGTGAGTGAGATGCTTTGAACCAAAGGTATGGATGGATATTATTAGTGTCCCTCTTCACAGGTCAATTTGAAGTCTGATTTGTCTCAGATACGTCTAATAGGAGTAAAGGCCTGAACTTCCAGTCAAAGGGTTTGTGTCAATGGTATTAGGCATGATTTGGCAAGGCGGGGAAAGTACAACTCCGAACCTAATGTTACCCACAATCCCTGCACAGAAATAGAGAGTAGGATATGAAGAGTGGAGTTTATAACAGCATGTTGCAGTTACTAGGAGTATTGCTAGGAAAGGAAGGAAAGCCTGCTTGAAGAAAAGTTAGTGATAGGAAGGAGGATGATTTTGTCCTAATTTTAGATTAGAGGACAGCTTCATGACACAAATTAGATGAACAAGGTCAACCTCCCTCTTTCAGGGGAGACAGGTTATCCGAAGAAGAGTTAGGCCATGAGCGGTGCATAGTGGGATAGTGTGTGATCCCTTAAGTCATCATACAAGGTGTTTGAACAGGAGATTGATCCTGCGCACTCAAGAATCTTAGTCAAAGGGCAGTAACCTGCAGGAGGTATAAGGACGTTCCTGTGTGTGTTTACAAACACAATGGTGTGCTGTAGGAAATGGGGGCCACCTGATGCTCCTGCAAATGATGAGTGAAAAGTTGTTTTCCTCGGGTAGTGGTCCCAAGATGTATCCATAGCGAGGTTACATCAGGCATTGTGCCATGAGTCCATTGGCAGGACATTTAGGAGGTCAAAGAAGACACATGATAGGTTTTGGAACCACTTTTGGTGGCCCTACACTTCGGAAAAAGGGATGTTTCTTGAATACTGTAAGTCTGGCCATACTTGTCAAGTTGTTGGCAACCCTAATCAGAAAAAATCCCGACCTGCTCCTCTGAAACAAATACGGCATCGGAGAGCCATTTGTAGGGGTTCCTAGTTGACTGTGTAGGACTTCTCTCTAGGACTAGTCGGTAATCAGTACCTACTTACCATCATGTGTGCCTTCTACCAGTTTCCTGAAGCAATACCTTTGAGGAATATAAGCGCTCTAAAAACTGTAGTGGAGGCTTTGACCAAGTTTTTCACACTTGTAGGTCTACCTAAGTCAATTCAGGCAGATCAGGGGTCAAATTTTACATCTGGCCTATTGCAGCAAGTGATGTATGAGATAGGGATAGAACAGTCTTTGTCCAGTGCCTACCATGCTGAGTCCCAAGGAGCTTTAGAGAGATTCCACCAAACTCTAAAGAATATGATTAGGACTTACTGTTTGAGAAGGACTGGGATGAGGGAGTTCACTTGTTATTGTTTGCTGCAAGGGAGGCAGTTCAGGAAACCCTAGGTTTCAGTCCCTTTGAGTTAGTTTTTGGGCGTACAGTTCGCGGTCCCTTGAAACTCCCAAAGGAGAAATGCCTGAATGATGAAGCTGACACCAACCTTTTGGACTATGTTTCCAAATTCAAGTATAGGCTCAATAGGGCAAATGAAATTGCCAGGGAGAATTTGAAGCAAGCCCAGACCAAAATGAAGAAGTGGTATGATCAAGATGCCAAGAGTAGGATCTTTAGGCCAGGAGACCAAGTGTTAGTCTTGTTTCCAATCCCTGGACATCCACTATAGGCCAGATACCATGGTCCCTATACAGGAGAATCACAAGTAAATGAAGTTGACTACATAGTCAAAACGCCAGATAGGCGTAAGAGTAGGCAATTGTGCCATGTAAATATGTTGAAGGGGTATGTAGGTAGAAATGATGATGGCAGTGCAAAACCAGTGTGCTCTGTAAGTCCTGCTGAGGAAAGTAAACATGACAATCATGAATCTGAAATTGTTCATAATGCAAACAATGATGACAAGCAGCATGACTATCCAATCAAGTTGCAAAATTCAGATGTGCTCAAGGATTTGGATACAAAACTAGGCCACCTTTCAGAAAATCAACAGTGTGAAATCAAGCAGTTGATTCATGAATTTTAAGATATTTTTCCTGATGTCCCTAGTAGAACCACTGCTGCTTACCATGATGTTCATGTGGGTGATTGTGCACCAATAAAACAGCACCCTTACAGAGTAAATCCTATGAAGAAAGAACATCTCAACAAAGAGATAGAGTATATGTTGGCAAACAATATAATTGAACCAAGCAAAAGTGAATGGAGTTCCCCATGTATTCTGGTTCCAAAACATGATGGTTCCCTTAGATTTGTGACAGATTTCAGAAGGGTAAATCAATGTTCAAAGATTGATTCATTTCCAATACCTCGTATTGATGATTGCATTGACAAAATTGGCAATTCAAAGTATGTCAGCAAGTTTGATCTTTTAAAGGGGTATTGGCAGGTTCCCCTTACTGACCGTGCAAAGGAAGTTTCAGTATTTTGCACGCCGGATGGGCTTTTCAGTATCAGGTTATGCCGTTCGGTATGAAAAACGCACCGGCAACCTTCCAAGAATGGTAAATCATATAGTCGCTGATATAGAAGGCTGTGAAGCCTATGTGGATGATTTGATTGTGTACAGTCAATCTTGGGAACAACACATAGGGCAGCTCCATCACTTGTTTCAGAAATTGTTAGAAAACAAATTGACAGTCAATTTGGTCAAGAGTGAGTTTTGCCATGCCAATGTCACGTATTTAGGCCATGTAGTAGGTCAAGGCAAGGTCAAGCCTGTCAAGGCTAAAGTTGAAGCAATTGAGAAGTTCCCCACACCTAGAACTAGGAAAGAACTTCAGAGATTCTTTGGTATGGCTGGATATTACAGGAAGTTTTGTCCAAACTTTCAGATATTGCCAGTCCTTTGACAAATTTGCTAGCCAAAAATGTCAAATTTGTTTGTCGCAGGAATGTGAAGTTAGTCTCCAGAAAATCAAAGCCATACTGATTAGTGAACCAGTTCTGATTGCACCAGACTTTCAGAACCCATTCAAGTTGGCCATAGATGCCAGTGACATAGGGTGTGGTGGAGTTCTTATGCAAGAAGGAGAAGACGGAATAGACCACCCTATTTCGTATTTCTCCAAGAAGTACAACAAGCACCAAAGAAATTACTCCACTATTGAGAAGGAGTGTCTTGCTCTGATTTTGGCGTTGGGGCATTTTGATGTATATTTAGGCACCACAGTGCACCCAGTGCTTGTTTTCACAGATCACAACCCCTCATTTTCATCCACAGGATGAAAAACAAGAATCATAGGTTAGTGAGGTGGAGTTTGACCTTGCAGGAGTACAACCTAGACATCAGACACATCAAAGGCAAAGATAATGTGATGGCTGATGCCTTATCCAGAGTTGTATAGTTTATCAGAAACAAGTAAGGCTTTTAAAAAGGAAATGTGACATTGTAAATAAGCTATCTATGTGAAGTTTAAAAATATGGAGAGCCTTAAATAGGTTACAAAAGTTTGCTTTTCAAACAAACTTTCTTTTTTTTAAGGGGGGGGTGTATATTAGCAATGATTTATTTCACTTTGAATAAGTTGAACTTATAAATTGGCATATAAAATATTATAAATTAATCTAAGTAACATAATATAAAAATATACCTGGTTTGTGTGCATATCTGGTGTGTGTAGAACAAAAAGAATGGTTTAGAAGCTTCTAGGAAAATACTTAACTGAATAGAAGCTGCTGGAAAATTATCACTGAACCATAGGCGGCGCCCTACTGCATGTACAGGCACGGAGAAAGTGCTGTATCCATACAGAACACATGGGAACAGTGGAGAAGTTTCCAGGAGGCTCAGGACTCATGATGTAATCTACTAAATTTAGTACATGACACATATAGACTGTGCTGGATCCTTCTAGAATTGTTTGAGAGGCTATATAAAGCAATTGAGGGAAAAGTTGCAGGCAGAGTACCATAACATCATTACTCCAAGTAGAGTGATATCCAGTTGCTCCATGTTGTTAGTGACAGTGACAGTAAACACTGTCTTGTCTTCCATATAGTGGACATTGTCATAGTTGTCTCAGCTCCAATAGTCGTCCGACTGTGTAGCCGTCTTCGGTTTTATATTTTGTGGCCTCTGAGTTATCCAAGGATAAACAAGCTACAGCACTTTTGGACTTTATATTTAGTCGACCTCCGAGCTTCGGGAGTCATTAGGAGCTGGTTTTCTTCAGTCAGGACAAGTCGTCCGTGGACACGTCCCACTCCTGGAAAGTGAAGTTTTACGCTGGAATATTCGCCATGACTATTTGTAAGTTCTGCATCTTTATAGTCGTCTCGCTGCAGCCCGCGTTCGCGGCACACACCAGGTAGTACTTTATTAACTAACAACTTTATTATAGATAAATTAGTGATTATTGATACCTAATCGATGTTTGTTTTAAATGAGATTGATTTAAACACACAATTGAAATAAATTCTTTGTTGTAAAATTTGTAATCAAGTTTACAGTGTATTGTCTAGTTATTCAGGAGTTTGAATCCATAGTTTTGAGGTGGTTTTGGCCTTGGTCAAGTTGACCGTAACACAGTGTAGAAGTAATTATAGTCCGACGTACTCAGAGTCCGGCTACAACGGTAAGGAATAGGGCCCCGGGAATAGGGCACTAAATTCAGTTGACTCTTCACGCAACATTAGTTTCACGCTTTATTCCGTTATCGTCTATGGAGCCCGGACTATGGCTCCCACTGGACTATAGTTGCTTTCAAACCGGTCGTAAATCTTAAAATTTAAAATTTACTACACTTATGGGACTTATGGTCAAACTATGATGTTTATTTGCCAATTTATGTGGTAATTTTTCATTTCACAGAATAAAGTACCGGTCGGCAAACTCCCAAATGACCTCCTGTGCCGGTCGCGTCGGTGGGAGCAAGTGCCGGTCATGGCCGGCCGCCGCCGACCGACCGGCGTAGCTATATCCTTGATCACAGAGCCAATCCAAAAGAATGGCACAGTCGACTGTATCAAAAGCTGCAGAAAAGGTCTAGCAGCACAATAGCAACTGCCTTACTGTTGTGAATTACAAGTGCTGTTTCAGTGCTATGTCTTTCTTCATGAGCTGATTTGAAACGTCTCATTCAAATCAAGATAGTCCTTCATCTCTACACTCACAATTCTCCTCTATGATTTTGAATACACAACTAATATTTGATACATGGCCGTGTTTGAGCATGTCTTTATCTAGGATAGGTTTTTTAAGGATGGGCTTTTCAGCTTATTCAGAGTAGCAAACGTGTTTTTCGTATGCACTATCTTAATTGTTTATTTGTTTGTTTTCTTTTCTTTTTGTTTTGTTTTTGTGTATAGTCGTTTTTCTCAGCTTTATTTTGTTTTATTTTCAGACGATATTAAACCTAATTATCGGGTTTTTTTGTTGTAGTCTTTGCTTTATGGATACGGTGTCCGTGGTACTGTGCTGCTACTTGCTGCCATAACATTTCACATTGCAGTGGTTGGTGCTATTTTAAAACCTCAACGACATATTTATCAACATCTTGGAAATGAAGCCGATGATCTGACAAGAAACGAAGGGTGAGAAAATAAAATGTAAATAAGACAGATATTGTGTTTAAACGAATTGCTTAATATGTAAAAACTGTAACATTTGTCTGATGTATATGTCTGGATGTCCGTCATGAATGAACGCCCATGTGTGAATGCGTCCTTAGTCGAGCCAAATAGTTATAATTGAAGTTTGGGGAAGAAGGTTTTAAGATATTTTTCTATAGTTTGAAGGGTGCTGAATCGGAATTTCTGGGTCCAACCTCTGGAAAATGTTGGGGAATTTGTGAAATAAGGGGGGAAAATTAGTGCAGGGGTAAATTTGAAATCAAGTCAAATTGGGTTTATTAAATGTACATCAATGTATTTTTCTCATTATAAGGATTAAAAAAGGTATAGTTTGTCTCGGTATAGAAAAACACCTTCAAACCACCTACCCTAAGCTTCGACAATTGGATCCTCATTTATAACCCTACTACGTGGTGTATTCAATCGTGTTTGTTCTGTTGGGACAGATTCCATGACACGAAACCCCGTGATTCTTTTTGATAATTGTACATTTTACTTACGTTAGGGGTGCGAAATGGTGGGAAAATGAGATGATCCAAAAAATTGATAAAATCTATAGTCAACTTTTGAATCATATCGTCGCCCACAATCACCTACGCGTTTTCACATTTTTGAGTTTGCGAAAATTCCGCTACTTACGTGTTCAACGAGTTCTTGTCATCCCACAAAGTTTCAAAATGGAGGAATGCACTAATTAAGTAGTTATAGACTGATTTTTTGACATGTCCCAAAATCTTAATTATCCGCGTTTCACATACTATCGTATTTGAAAATCGCCATTCATTTACACGTGTTTGGTATAGGTTCATTTTTCCGATCTAAAATAAACCGATTCAACATGACAGATCTAGTTGATAGTATTTCATCGTTATTTCGTAAAACAAGCGTTTCACATAGTGATCTATTTTACGTACATTGAAAAAAACAACGGTGTAATATGCGTCGTATTTTAGTTTGCAATATACATTATTTGTGATTTCACATACAAGGACTTATAACTTGGTAGCCGAATTAAATAATATAATGCAGTTTTTAAGGTGGATTTATGGTTAATATTGGAACCTTAAAATGTTTTCTCAAAAAGTAAAGTCTAGATGTTTCATTATGCTTCGTTTACCGTATAGACATGAAATGTCGCCAGTAGATTTTTAATGCTATTTTCTCGGAAAAACGTGTTTTGTAAAATAGACAGTATGTGATGTGGTAGACGATATATAAATTAATTACATTCGTAATTACTGATTTTTAGACAACCCTTCCGTGGCTCTTCATGAGCATACAATATCAAAGCTATATGACAGAACACTGTCAAAGAAGTGCACACCAGCTCGGCAGACAGTGCTCTCGTCGACCTTTCTGTCGTGGACACGCTGCTAAACTCGCCAGCGCCCCATTCAACATCTTACAGACATGGAATGGAATACTTGCCTGGACTGATTAGATACTTCAAGAACCCCATGGGAAATCAACTCACTGTTACACCTAGGACAGAACTACCCCACTTGTTCAACTCCCACGAGGAGATGGGTTACTTAACCGGATTCGCCAGGAAGTCGGCGATTCAACAGCAATATGCACCGTTGGGGCTTGCGGCCATCGCCAGCCTGCCAATGTGGTTCTCCATCACAGCCTGCGGATCACATTCTTAACACTTAACTGCATAAGGGGTTTGCACTTCCGTTAGTGCATAATGGGGGGCTCCTAGGGGGCCCATTCATTATATAGACACGTTCCTAAAGGTATTTTTAGATGAAATCCACCACATGTTAGAAGGATTCAAATACATCAATAATAAAGAAATAAAAACTGAAAAAAAAACTATTCAGTAAAAAAACTAGGGGCAAAACATTGATTTTAATTTTGCGTCAAAATGTGCGAAAAAGACACTAATTCGTTTCTGCATTTTCTACGTCACTGATTCACCTAGACTTTTGATTATTGCTTTAATTGATGAAGAATGAACTATATTTACCATATTAAGCACAAACATAAATGTCTCATGCCATTTTATATTTTTAGGTTACTTGTATAATTTACCATAGGTTCCTACAGTAAATCGCTATATGATTTATATAAAATATTATGACACCAATGGCCTACTATACTTTCCAAGAATTTTTTGATTAATTATTTACTTCATGTCACTAGGTGCACTGTCATGGGCACTTCCGTTAGTGCATAAGGGGAGGCTCCTAGGGACCCATGCTAATTAACGCCAACGACGCGATGGATTTGATTTTTTTTGCACCAATTCAAGCGCAACTAAAAGTTAGACAAATACAAAAAATATAAACCAAATATATTGCAGTGTTAAAAAACGCCGGCCGAAAAACAAAAAATGGGCCCCTAGGAGCCCCCTCCCCCTTATGCAGTTAAGTGTTAATGAGTGCCCTACCTTTCGTCCACCGGTGGACATAGACTTCTCAACCCTCAACCAATCAACAGTGAGCTGGCTCCACCGTTTACAACATATTTAGTTGCTGCCTCATACGCAAGAAGAAAGCTACAATGTATCTTGAAAGTTGTTGGTTAAAGTTTCGGAGAAAAACAGCTAGCTTTGCGATTATTTCATGAAAAAGAATACTGTGTTATATGTAAACTTGATGTATCACAGGTATATATCCAAACAAACAATCTCAACCAACATAGGGAAAACAAGAAAAAACAACAACTTACCAGACAAACGACAACACTACAACACACCGTTTCGGCTGAAAAATCAAGCCTTTATCAAGTGAACTACAAATAACCACACCAAAAAAATAACCAAGCAGAATGACACAACTGGCAAGTGCTATAACCAGACAGCAAATGCAAACAGCAGAAAGCAACAGCAAAAGACAAGGACTACATGAATAGATAAATGGAATGTGTGCACAAAAGAAAGTTATGTGCACAGATAAAAGACTATATCATGGTGTACTGACCCCCAAAGGGATGGGAAAGAGTGACATTGTGAGTGACACAATAAGATACAGGACTACATGGCAAAAGATGAAAAGGATAAACACCATGGCCAAGAGATAAAAACCACCTGGGCCAGGAAAAGGGAACAAAAAGATAGAATGTGAGCTGAAAAAGAAGTTGGCTAAACAAGCACTGCTTGTAAAGTGGAAAGGCGTGGACATCTGCTAAAATGATAATTTAATCACTTTTTATATTAATTCCCTGAGGTGCAGTTGTTTGGAGGATCTGAATCCAATGTAATTCCAATGTTTTCCTAGCATCAGTGTCCAAAGTGCGGGGCCTGTCAATTGCTATAATTTGTATATCATTAGCAGAATGGCTGGGGATATTAAAATGCTTGGCAATTGGTCTATCCCTATTGTGTCTTGTGTCCGCACAATGTTCAGAAAGTCTTATTTTAAGCTCGCGGCCTGTCTCTCCAACATATTGTTTATGACAAATCGGACAAGTGATCAGGTAAACCACATTGTAAGAAGAACAGTCAAACGAATGTTTGATAGGATATTGTGTGTTAGTGGATGTGCTAGTGAATTTCTGACTCTGAATAGTATGTCTGACACGACCGCCATCATGGATTTGGTGACAACAGGCAAGACACTTCATACAAGGATAAAAGCCCTTGGGATGATCTCTCACAGAGGGCAGAGTAGAATGTACACAATAATCCTTTAAGTTTTTTGGCCTACGAAAAGATGTCACTGGAACTTCTGGGATGGCTTGTTTACCTCTATCTGAAGAATGTAATACAGGCATGTATGTGTGCAAGATTTTGCCAATGTTTGGAAGAGCTGGATGATATGTAGTGACCATGTGAATCCTACTAGGAGTGATACCAGAAGGAGTAGCCCTGGATTCCAGGGCAACAGTTCTAGGTATTTCTAAAGCCCTCTGAATCTGTCTATTTAGTAAATTGAGTGGATATCCTCGCTGATGGAGAACTTTTTTCAAATCATTGATTTTTTACTCTAACTTTTCCTCGTTAGAGCAAATTCGTCGAAGCCGGAAAGCCAATCCATAAGGCAAACCCTTCTTAGTATGCATGGGATGACATGACGACCATTGTAAATACTGATGCATATCAGTGGGTTTAGTGTAAAGTATCACATTTGATGCTGATTTTCATTTACACATTTTCCTCATATACCCATCACGTTTATAACGTACTGAATATTATCACAATCCATGTACTCTTATGTGATTTATTTTTTCTCTTTGTTGACATACGCACAACAGGTCTGGACGTTTTCAACGTATACTTGACTTGTTTCAAGTAGATTTTTATCGGAAACCCGCTTTTCTATCACTAATGACCACAACTTTTGCTAGTGTGTATGGATTTCAAGCTTGGGTAATTTACTTAGTACCTCATGCTATGGAAAAAGGTCTAATGCCATACGAGGCTACAGCATTAGCAACTGCTGGATGTATTGGGCAGCTGTTTGGGTATGTCGTAGCTGGTCATATTGTAGATGAGGATATCTTGAACGAATCCAAGGTTGGTAGACACGATTTAAATATGGGTGTGATGTGAAGTTAAGGGTATACATACAATTAAATCCATCATTATCAAATTATGCAAGTTGTTCTCACAACATAAATGTAACTTCTCCTTAAAGCAATATTAGAACATTTTTTTGAAGAGCGCCCCCAATTTTTCACAAAATTTGAGATTTTTACACGGTTGCATTGGTAACTGGCTAGTAAACCATACCTGTGAATGGTTAAGCTCGAAAATGTCTGTCTCACAAACAAAGGAATTTTGTAATTAGAATATTTATTATCGGAATCCCGATAATAATTCAACGGCTGCTGGAAACGGCCTTCCAATGTGAAATAGCCGGGAAAGAGCGCCATGTACGTGTCTACGCTCATCCATTAGTTGTTTTATTGGTTCAGGCAAATCAAGTTAGAGGTTATTTTCTCGAGGTGGCACTATTTCATCATGGACGGACATAAACGTAGCATTTCCAGCTCTGCCGTTAAGTCCAATCTGGGATCCAAATTCTAATTACAAAGTCGCTTAGTTTATGATAAATACGCATTTTTTAGCATTCTCGTAATCTCGTTCGCAGTTATAATTTCCTAGACAATCACCAACGTAACAGTGCCAAAATCACAAACTTTTGAAAATTGGGGGGCGCTCATAAAAAAATGTGCCATTATTGCTTTAATTTCAGCAATCTTCTTACTTCTTACAATCTATCGCTTGGAGCGTTGATCTATTAACACGAAGGATACCGGTTCGAATCTGGTCAGGCAGGCTTTTTGCTTTGAATATTCCCCTGCGCTGGCCTCCCTATAAATAAAACCGTTATTTTAATACACCTAAAGAACGAAGTAATGTATTTTCAACCAGAATGCAACTTCTTTTGAACATGTTTCTATAATCCTTGTGTTACCGTTTGAAATGTATTTTTATTTGAGACTTTGAATTACGCTCTTTTTCTCTCTTCGTGGTACAAATAAGAATTTATCACTCATACGGGAGATACCATTTAAGTAGAACAACGTCAGCGCGTATGGTTTGCACATGTAAAAAACGCGCTGTCCGAAAAAGCATCGTTACCATCGTTATAAAGAAATGGCAATTTGAACTTGGTATTTGTTTAAGTATTACCAGTCAAAACTGTAAATTAATTGTATAATTTCAAGATTTAATTGAGACGGACACGAGGAGATTTTCTGAGGATATAGATTTCTCTAAATCTGCACTTGAGTTTCGAACATGTATGGGACAAACAAACAGAAAAGAACTAGCCTGTTGTCCTAATCGCCAACTTTTTATTACATTTTGGGCTTATTCATTTCAGGTATGATTTAACACATTGTATGCATTATGAAGGCACACTTCTCTGGAAATGTCTTCGTGTTTCTTTAATAAAAGCAGTTTTGAGATTAGTTTCTGAAAAAAGATTTCTCACTTTCTCGTTAAATATTGTACTTTGTTATTATATACGTTATCATATCCTGCAAACCTTAGGAGGAACCTTCAGACGATCAAGCTCGCCAAAGAAAAAGAAATGTGATGAACCTGGTAGCCTAATCCCCCCCCCACCAACACCCTTTGAGGATCAGAGAATTCCACGGAATCACTTTGCTACCCAATCCATGACACTGCAGTCACAGTATCCCTATCGATCATCCTGGATCATGACAGCTGGTATGAGCAATGGTCATCCTCTACTTTGAACCTAAAGCAGTTTGTGGACAGCCCATCTAGCAAGCCCAAAGGCTGTGACCTTGATAGGAAAGCATGGGTCAACCTCAACAGACTCAGAACTGGCGGTGGTCGTACAAAGAACTTCCTTCACAAGATCAGGGTAGAACTTTCACCAAACTGCGATTGTGGAGAGCCACAAACCATTAGCCACATCATAGATGACTGTGAGGTCTACAAGTCCCCAAGAGGAATTCCAGGCCTGATCAACCTGGATGATGAAACTATCAGCTGGTTAAAGACGGATCTTCCACTGTGATTTTGGACTTACACGCACGAACGAACGAACCTTAAAAGGGTTTCTTTGCAATATCTCTACATGAAACCGGTGTGAAAGCAGATATAGTCCGCCGGGAGCCACAGTTCGGGCTCCATACGATAACGGAATAAACTATGAAACTAATGTTGCGTGAAGACTCAACTAAATTGAGTGCCCTATTCTTTACCGTTGTAGCCGGACTATGAGTACGGCGGACTATAATTACTTCTACGCCGATGTAAAAGTAGATATAGTCCGCCGGGAGCCATAGTCCAACTCCATAGACGACACGAATAAAGCGTAAAAGTAATGTTGCGTGAGGAGTCAACTGAATCGAGCGCCCTATTCTTTACCGTTGTAGGTGGACTATGAGCCCGGTGGACTATAAAAACTACACCGGGAATACCCAGATATGAATAACAATAGGAACCTTCCAAAGCTGGAACTGCAAGAAAAAACAGGAACGATAATTGCCAAATTGTAAAGTAGTCCTATAAGGTTATAAGCTTATTTATTTACTATTTCCATGCCCTTAACAGGCTATCACACCCATCTTTCTCCAAACTTCACCATTGATGCCACTGCCCTGTTTATTTTCTACTATGCTATCATGGAATAGCATATTACTGGTTACTTTATATGGCATGTCACTACTAAATTTGGATGCATTTTGTTAAATTATTGTTGATAGATTGCTGTATTTTAAGGGGTGCCGGGGCATTTTCTGAGGTGGCGGTCAGTTTATTTTGTCGGCTGGCGGGGGGGGGGGGGGCGGGGGTTTTTTTTTTTTTTTTTTTTCCCCCCCCCCCCCCCCCCCGCCCCCACCCAGCTGGTTACGCAACTGCACATTGCTGATCGGCCATGCATAACACATCACCTTCTTGCTCATTAACCCTAGCACAACTAAATCTCACCAAAACTCACTGTGTTAATTGAGAAAAAATGCACTAAGTCCAGAAAGTAGCGATGACGTCATCAAACCAAGACTCATAGGCCTATGGGTACGAAATCGCTGGCCAGCGACACCGCCGTAGCGTGCTATCCCGGGTCATGGGGTTTGGGCCCGAAGGGCCCTGGGTTCGAATCCCGAATTTGCGACTTCTCTTGTTCCCATCTTCTCTCACTCCTTCAGTTCCTCCCGGGCTAGAAACCGACGTCAGGGTTAGGGTTAATACATTAGTGTCAATGATGTCCTCAGATGTCATGTCATTGACGCTCATGACAATTTATATACAGTGTAATGTACGCACACGGCTCTTCTGTAAATGGCATAGCAAACTAAAAACGCCTGGTATTTTCTTACCATATTTCAGCAAACTGAATTTCATTCAAAATGTTCGATTACGTAGGACCCACTAGAGGATTACCATCCAGTACCATTTCGACCTTGTATATCTCTTTTTACGTTTTTATTTCAAAATTTATATTATTAGAGGTAAGTGGTGAAGTGAGCAAACCAAAGTCAGTGCCGATTTGTCCTGAAAATGGAAGTACTCTTACGCCAATTACTGGACTGACATAAGACGCAGACAAACAAACACACATACACACAGACACACACACACTCACACACCCCTTCCCCCCACACACACACCCAACACACTTCCCCCACACTCAGTCACCCCATCCACAACCACACACACTCGCGCGCGCGCGCGCGAGAGAGAGAGCAATCGTACGCACATACACATAACCCGCTAAGGTTTGATTCCATATTTTTGTTTTTCCATATTTGTAGGTTCGCCTTATAGCATTGGTAATTACTGGTATTTCATTTACCGCCGATCCTTGGTGCGATTCATATCTCGGTCTTCTGCTGCTTTCATTGATATTTGGATTTGGAGTAGCAGCTATTAGTCCAGTCACCATTACAGCAGCTAAGAATCTTACTAAAGGAGGGAACATTGCAACAATCTTAGGAAATCTAGCCGTCACCGCCACCTTTGCTCGATTTATAAGTGGAAGTGCATCGGGTAAGTGACATCTTGCAATATTTTTGTTTACAAAGTCTTCCCAAATACTTTACTATGCAATTACGCGTGAATATTGTGCACGACTACCACACACACACACACACATACCCCCCCCCCCCCACACACACACACACACATCACATGCCATTTCAGGAGTTTTTAAAGCGTGTTTATGTGTCTATAATTTACTTTATAACTGAATTTTTACCCCCATATTTTCCCTCATTCTGCGGCGCAAAACAGTTATCTAAGAAAACTATTAGATCACTTAAAAGAGCTATCTAAGAAAATTTATAAATTAGATTTGCACTAGTGATCTAAAAACCACTCGTATCTGCTGACTTTACAAAAAAATCTGTACAAAAATGTACAGGCAGTTTAGTAAAGAACCATTTTGCTGATCATCATTTCAAATCAAGAAAATACATTTGAAATTTTATCCAAATCTGAGCTTTTATTATGTAAAAATATAGTGAAGATTACTCTTTCAGAAAACTTTAAAATTGTTCACTTACTGAAGTTTATCAAAGCGGAGACCTCTATCATTGAATCGCACCGCTATTGGCTTTCAAAATATTAACAAAATAACATTGAACTTGGGGTAATACAGGCAGGTACACTACTAGCATTTTATAATTAAGTCCTACTAAAACGGACACTACAATACTATTGTAATGAATGCTGAGAAAATGGGACTTGGCTGTTAACAAGTCGGTCGATATGACTATTTACGGGGCGATTCCGGTGTAGAAGTAATTATTGTCCGGCGTACTCATAGTCCGGGAACAATGGTGAACAATAGGGCAATCGATTCAGTTGACTCTTCACGTAACATTAGTTTCACGCTTTATTCCGTTATCGTCTATGGAGCCCCGGACTATGGCTCCCGCAGGGACTATATCTGCTTTCACACCGGCTGCAAATCAACAGCTGTGGTGTGAATGGGAGTTATGCGCATGTAAGTTATGCACCATGTACAATGCAAAGCCCAGGGCAATGGAGTTCATCATGGCTGCGATGTGCTGATTTTCAGCTACATGTCGAAGCGAAATTCTTTTATATTTCCTTTCACTTTTTTATCATACACCTACAGTGGCGTACCCAGCGGGGGGGCAGGGGGCGCAAGCCCCCCAAACGGAACCCTGTAGGCCCCCCCCCCCCCCCCCCCTCTTGCCCCCCCCAAGAAGGACCTTTTTGTACAGTGTCTATGGATAAGGACCCCAAATTAAGCCCCCCCAAAATGCCTTGGCACCCCGTCGCCCCCCCCTTTTGCAAAGGTCTGGGTACGCCCTGTACAACTAGCTTGGAACGTTATCTCATTTTAGACACCATTTAAAACTATTTAAAGTTAGTAATACATTCAGCAGAAACTACCAAATTATGATCATCACTTTGCGCGGAAATTTCACAATTCAAAAAATGTTTTTTAGGCTGTGTTGAGTTGGGGCGGTTTGGGGTTAGGGCGTATAGGTGCGTCTGACTATACAGCGCATAGCTCTATAGCCCTGGCGCCTATGTTCAAGGTTATAAGGTTTGGTACAAATTGGTAGTATATTTTAGAAATGCTCTTTTAACTTGTATTATCAATTAGAAATAAGTGCTTGAATTTTTACAAAGTAATTGGTGAAATTACAGATCAAAAGTACAGGATTAGCACGGATTTGCTAATCCGAAACATCGAAAAAATCATCAAAAATTCCATTTTGTATTGGTTTATTACTGGCATGGATATGCACACATAACCTACAAGTGGTTGACTCTTGCAATCCGTGATAAAGACACGCAGTACTTTTATCTGATTCTTTAATTTCTATACGTGCGTTATCAAAATTACGACTTGTGAGATCAAATAAGCCTTGTGCGGGAATATCCCATCCATCTTTTAAGCGTTATATTGTGCACCAGGCTTGAGACGTTGACTCAAACACAAACAGTATGATCTTTGGTTATTCTCTGCTAGTGTAACCACAATCAGCTGTTTTGGTAATTTGGAGACGTCAGGCACTGTATCTATTTGCGGGAGAGGGTATGACCAATTTCCTCAAATACTTTCATTTTTTCACTATGTGGTGGGTTGTTTCTATGTACCGCAGTTATATGGAAGTGTACACACGTATCCCTGATCTATAGTTAAAACATATGCATTTCCTAATTCACATTTTTTTATTCTCTCGCAATATCGCTGCGAATCCCTTTAAGACGCGCATGAAAAAACAAAATAAGAAATATCGTAAGAGATTTCAATTTGTAAGGTACATTTTCAGCCTAACTTCCGATTGGTGTCAAACAAAAAGCAATAGGAAAGTATTTTGCCCCTCAATTTTCATTTGTAGTTTTTATTTTAAGCCGGCAGAAGGGGAATTCCATCCATCTCAGAGATGACAAGTGAGCACGGTGTAAAGGGGGAAAGGTTTTAGTGGGGGACTGTAGGGAACAGATCATATGGGAGTGTTCTTGGTAAGGTTGGGACCAAGTACTTTGCATAATATCAAAAAAAAATGATGAAGCACGTGGCCAAACAATCAGCAAGGCACCTTTTTCATGCCCCAAGCTTGGATTTCAAGGTTGCACATGGTAAAATTTTCCAAATTGCCGATTGTGTTTTGAAAGCACACCATGATGTCCCTGTTCTGTTTACAGATTCCAAAATGTATAGTTTTATACCAAGATGTTCTATGTATATAGAGAGGCAAAACGTTTCGTAATCTTTAGAAGTTCATCGTCTCGCAGGTTTTGCCGAACAAAGAAACCAGAGAGTACCAACAATAGAAGCCATGGCTGCCGCCGCTTCTTCCACATACTGTGGGTGCCGCGTTGCATATACAACTAATCGTAGTTGATCATTGTTGTATGTGTTGATGTGGCCAGGTGCAAATAATAGGCACCTGGCATTGTGCTCAAGATACTCACCCTTACGCTCTTAGGTCTTGAGGGCGCTATGAAAAGAGTATTCATGAGGCGTTTATTTAAATCAGACGACTGACGTGTCATTTCATTCGTTGTGTGGCCATGGGTAGGACAAAGTTTAGCCACCCATTCAACCCAACATCCAACAACTGATATTTTGCCGATTTTTTGTATCGAATAATGACATTATGTTTGTATAAAAAATTTTTAATTTGCTAATTTTTGCCGGTACTTCAATATTACAAATGTCAGCGCCCAGCACGAGGACTGGTTTTGATGGGCTTCAACCCCCTTGGTTTATACTACCATTGACTTATAGGTGAGAGCTGAATGTACGGATTAAAAGTGGCAAACTGGCACCGCTCACCATTGTGGCCTATTGGAAGTTGGGTTCTGTGTTCACCGGAGCCAGATTTTAGATGGGACTGTAGTGTAAGAGTGTGCGCTACCGGATAAATTGTGGATTTTTGCACCCACGTAACTTCGTGCATTGTAATCCATCAACTGATGGAAGCACTTGCCAACCCCCCTTCATGGCCCCCACTTTGGTTTTTTAAGGTTATACAGGGGTCAAACATTTAAAATGTTCTAATGGTGTGAAAACACTCCATGCTTGTTTTGTCTGGTCACAGAATTCCCATAAAGGTTATAGTTTACACTATCACTGGCTTATAGTTCCGGAGTTATGGGCTAAAAACTGTAAAAATGGTAAAAAGTCAAAATTTTGGTGTGGACAATGTCAAAGTAAAAGTTGGCTGTGATTCAGTTATGTGGTGCAAAATTGTTTCCCAGCTTAAAGGATTTGAAATAAGGAAGAGTTTGCCTATCTTTTATGCTTAGTTTTCAATTATCCACAAAATAGGTTCACAGGTCAAGAGAATCCACTACTGCCATATCTTTTCTTTATTCACCATTTTTGGTTAATAACCAGACACGTAAAATAGTCAAAACTATTCTATATTTCATTCTATTACTATACCACAATTTGAACACATTTACAAAAATTGGAGCAACTTTTATTTTTGACTCCTGTCCAAACCAAAATTGACTTTTTCAACCTATTTTTACAGTTTTCCCCATCTTTCCCTAAACTACTTAAGTCACAGGTAGATAACTATACCTTTTTGGAATCCTTGTAACCATACAAACATCATGGTGTGCTTTTCAACACAATCGGAACATTTTAAACATTTTACCCCTGTGTAACCTTGAAATCCAAGCTGGGGGCCATGAAAGTGGTGTGGCAAGTGCTTCCATCATTTTTTTTATTATCAAATTATAAAGTACTTGTGTACCAAAATTCACAATTTTATCCGGATTTGCACACTCACAAACGATCTGTTCACTACAGTCCCCCACTATTTGCACTATGCACGTAATGGCAAATATAACACACAATAATGAACGTTTTCATTGCAATCTTTAAAGCTCTTTAACTCCAAGATAAAAAATAATAATGAGGTAAAATTTTACTCCTAGAGTGGGGATCGAACCCATGATTTTCGAGTTACAAGACGAGCGCCCACAGACGAACGCCACGTAATCCGAGCCGGAAGAACATCTCTCTTTCGTAATACTTTAATCAGAGGAAGGGCACTATAAATTAATCTCGACAATAGCTTTATATAAGTCACACCATAAAAGGACGATATATACAAAGTCACAAGGTGTTGTGGTGTAGGATATAAAAATAAAAATCACTATGCGGCGGATATTCCAGAACGCTCCTGGGTCGAATACATAAGAAATTCGGGAATGTTAACTAAGGTCAATCAACATTACTCTAGGCCAAAATGGCATTGAGCGTTGTTCCAAAAACACACCATTAATGTCAAAACAGTGCAAAATTTACCCCTTATTCTCAAAACGACGTCCGATGTCGAAAACGCGATCCTTTTCCACGTATTTATTAAAGCGGATGCGTAGCTCATAATATCTGAGTGGGTCCCCCGGGGCCACAAATAACACTTCAAACAAGCTGTGACGTCACCACTTCTTCTTAAAATTTTCCAAAAATTGGCCCGCAAACAAATTAGATAAGACTCCAATACAAGAATTAACTGTAGACATTCTATTAATAACTATCTTCATGATACCGGTTATCTGAGATAATGAACGTCCCGTGATCTTGCTTTTTGATGACAAGTCAGCCGGCCAATTCCCCTAGGCCGAAATTTCAAAACGTCTACCCGTGTGTTGTATTTGCTCACTGTCGCGTATTGGCTGGCATGGCGGCGGGCTGTCAGCGTGGAGATGGCACGGGTACGTTGCTTTGTGTCAGCTTTAACGAAGGGCTTGTGGTATGCCTGGTCTCTGTCCGTTGTTACTACTGGCTCTTTGTAACTTCGGGAAGAAAGGCGCATTACAAATGTTAAAATTATTAAATTATGATAGAAATTGTAGAGATATTAGAATATCGTTGTGATGTAAATGCAAATATAAAAGTGTGTGTCAGAAAATCACCTTTTTTCGTTTTTCATGGCCATTCTAACAATGAAGTTTTGTTATTTTCCACCAAATAATCATAGTATGGGGCTGGTTTGTAAGTAGAACATGGGAATTTTTCTTAGATCCTAGTTACTTATAACGTATCAGCAGTTGTTACATGTATACGGTTATGAACATTACCTGTAGACACTCTGAAAAACACAACAACATTTAACACACATTCAAGTGTTAGTGTTTAAGAAGGACGCAGTTCCTCCTCTAAACATTTTCCCCCACTTGAATTCACATGATTGTGGGGGCGATATCTGACATTTATGTTTACTCATGCTATACTCGTTTTTTTTCCGATTTACATCCATGTATAAATGTGTTGTATCATTTTAATATTCCCTTCAGGATGGCTTGTACGATCAAACCGGAATTACGACGCGTCTTTTCTACTTGTTGGGGAGTCCATTGCAGCTGCCTTATACAATCCGTATATGTTGCATATTTATACCAAGACGACTCCTGATACCATTCGTGGACAAGTTTTTGTTAAGTATACGTACACGAAGGATCTGAAGTAGATGCATCCTAGCCGATGACAAAACTAAAGGCCTATATGGTTTTCTCGAAGAAAAGTCTGAACGGCCATGCCATTCTAATAGGCCAAGGAGATCATGAAAGAGGGTATTTGTGGGAATGAACGTAACCAACGAAATATTAAAGTGACGAGAATTTTTTGAGGAACTAATTTCCTCTCAAATTGCCCTGGATCGGTTGTAGATCACCTACCAAGAAGCGTCGAAAGGTTTATTGGACAAACAAGTACAAAGGACAAAGAAAACGCAAACCATGTTATTGACCTTGCCATACTAGCCTAATCGTCCCTACAGGGAAACCATGCTTGATGTTCTGTGTGAACGACAGAAAATAAATCATCATCTATACATAAAACAATCGTATTCGGCTTATTTACTTCAGGTGTGATACTGGTAAGCATTCCAAAATGCAAAAAACCGGGTTCGAAAAAAGTTGAGGTGCGCTTTCTGAAATCATCACATTTGACCCTACCGCCGCCTGCGTGACTCCAAGCTGAGACTAAAAAAAATAATGATGTCGTTTTGTTATTTTCGACTGGCCAGACTACCCTAATCTCACGAGTTTGATCATCGCAATGCAAAATGCGAAATTTGCTGCAGAACTTTAACCATTTTTTTACAAAAATTCTAGAGGGTTTCCACAAAAATATATTCACCATTGATGTAGAATTATTTTCTATAGAGATGACATTTTTGTTTGGAGGTGGGACACCCCTAGGTTTTATGGCTTAATTTTTGCTTGCATCCTTTTAATGTTTACGCACGTGGTGTAGCATAATTGGGCCGCCGCCGATTTCAACATACCTATTGCCAAGTTGAATCGTTGTTCACCCAAAACGATCGTAAACGTGTACCTTGTGACATGGTGATCGTTCAGTATTGTGTTGAAACACCATCCTAGGGATAGTTACGCGGACCGTATACCCCGGGGACGGGATCACATAATGAAAGGGATATGGGTGTAAGGCTGGCGCTTCCAAACCCGGGGGCATTCGGTGACAGAGGACTCAAACAAATAGGGGTATTTGGGTGAGGGACAGCCAAAATGCCCCAAAATAGGTTTTTTCTTTCGGGTGACAAATTTGTATGCAAAATCTTCCAAAACATGCGGTTTTTTTAGAAAATTTTTCAAATATTCCCCAAAAATAGGGGTCTTTGGGTGAAAATTTTCCTCCCAAAAAGGGGTCTTTAGGTGACAGTGGTAAACTTTCCAAAAATGTGGTCTTTGGGTGACATTGAAGAGGTGTCACCTCTTCATCAGTGATCGCTTCTGTTTCAGCAGCGTCTCTGGTTTCAGTGACCGGTCCTGTTTCAGTGATCGTTCCCGTTTACTCAGCTAGCAGGCAACTCTTTTGTCCTCTTTCAATTTATGTCAATATGGGAAATCCAGGTGGCATTTCTTTTCAATAGTAGATAACTCTACTCTAGATGTGATGATCGATTCGCGAACAAAATAATTTTACATTCCAAGTACAAGTTTGAATCACTAAGTCACAACTAGACGATGAAGCCATTACATCTCGACAAATAACTTTTTTATATGCCAGATAAGATCTAATTTAAGGTGTTTGAAATATTAAATCTTAAATTAGGCTAAATAATATTAAGTGCCTGTACAGGGAAAAGAAGAGAAAAATACAAAACAGAAAATACAACCGCATGGACATGCATTGACAAAGGAGTAACATGTCAAAAGGAAACCCAGCGAGTGAAGTTCTTGTCCATCCATTTGAATTATAAACGTCTTAATATGAGAGTACGTATGCATTATTCAAATATATTGTTTAGCGCGTTTTTTTTTTTCAGAGCATTCAAGACTTCGCAGAAGAATTTTGTGAATCATCACACAAACAAATACCACATCGCGATATTATTATTTATTATTTCTTGCATAGGTCTAAATCTCTAAATAAAAAGAAGGCATATATTTTATGGTTTTGTGAGATAGTCAGGACCCATACTCAAAAAATACACCAAATTACTTGTATTACGATTTTGCCAGTTCCCCTTTCTAAAATGCCACTTTTTGGCCATTCGCTCTTCACCTATATATTCGTCTAACTAGCCAAATTTCAGACAGGCTGCAGTTTCTGTTGAGGACTCGTGTCCGTTTATAAAAATCCAAGCAACACGCCTTCTGTATGGCATCTAAATTGGGATCTAAATCTACCTACTTATTACCTGTGTCCCTGGTGTGGTTTGGGAGTGTGTGTGTGTGTGCGTAGGGTGTGTGTGTGTGGGTGGGGGGGCGTGGGTGTGTGCCGTGTGGATGTGTGTGGTTCAATAAAGTGTGACGGTATGTTTTGAGCATGTTCGTGTGGGTTGGTTTTAGTGAGCAGATGTGTTGAATACAGTAATGGTGTGAGTCATGCAATTTAAAGAATACCTGGTGCGCCGGTGGAGTTTATTAACATTCAATTCTGAGAGAACCATGCAGGACGTGGCTAATGAGGGTCAACCGATTTCATCATTCAGGTTTATGTTTAAGTAAGTTACCCAAGTTAATGCATAGCCACATTTTAAAACTCTCATGACCCCCCTGCTGTGAGATACAATACCCCCCTAAATAAGGGTCCCTATGACCCCTTTCTCGACAAATACCCAATATTCTGCATTTTTCGGACATTTTAAAATAAGGAAGACTACTTTTTAACTCATAAAGATACTTGCAGATGTTTTCAGTCAATATCTTTATCTTCAGAATACAAATAAAAGAGAGAATATCATTGGGTTTATTCCATTTTTTGAACAGGGGAGTGTTATCTAATTTTAGACCTTTGATCAAAAATTGGAAAAAAGCTACATTTTAGCCCATTTTTGAAGAACAAATGAAACTTTCATATCTTTTTTCTTTTTCATTTTCAACCGTAAGGTATTTTCTGTCCAAACCTAATTAAAAACAAAATAATTTAAGAAATAAAGGAAAAGGTATCTATCCGAGATCAAATCTGTTAGATTATGCTACATGTACATTTCTTAAGATGATGATTTACCTCATTTTTGGCAAAAGCCTTTCACTAATTTAATGTCAGTTCTATTATTTCTACTTATTAATTGATAAACAGAAGCTTTGAGGTTAGTCCTAGCACTTGGATCATTCATTTTGACCCCGGGGGGATTATTATGAACCCGTAATTTTGTGAAAAAATCCAGATTATGGGAATCATGGACCTGATTAAGTTACAGAGAAGTAGGACCTCACATAAGATATTTTAAAGTAACTTTAGTAACTTTTTAAGCTTGTATAATATATTTATAAGGGGTTAATCCGTAACATCTGTGCCATTAGAACTTCTTCCCTACATCCTTACTACCTCTCGTCTACCAAGCAATTGTTGTGTAACACAACACGGTTACCACGGGGGGTAGTTACCACCTACCCCTTTGGAATTCGCTATAATTTTTGATACCAGTGGATGGGCATGATGTAACTCCTCTTCTTTTAATTGACACCCAAAATAAAGTACACCAGCTATTATGGAGTCACAATGACGTCATAACGTCTACATGAGTCAGCAAATTTTTCAATTTCAAACAGTCAAAATGTGTAATAGGCAAAAACCCAATAATTGTGGTAAACAAAAACCCAGAAAAGGAAGATTTTGGATTTTATGAAGTTTTAGGGCTCTAATGATGCCGAATGACCAGTTTTATAAAAAGCGCATGGGGTTTAGAGCAAATGCATACTCTGCAGAATATTAAAAAAATGTATTATGCATTATTCTATGCTTTTATTTACATGCTTACCGTGAAGAATTGACATTTATCTGTTCCCACTTTTAGTCTACGTAGTTATAACATGTAGAATGTGCTAAAATACTATTTTGTAAGGGCATAGAGTTAGATAGTTCCAGTAAAGCATTTAGAACATTTAGAATAGTGGAGAACTTGCTAGAATAATCCACAAGTGCAGAGACTTCTCTCATATTATAATCATGATGTAATCTGTGAGAAGTCCCATTGGCTATCTACAGAATTTGAATGCCGAAATGTGATACTAATAAAAAATCTATCATGAAGGTTAACATTTTGACTTTTCTATTTCACGAGGCAGAATCCGAGTTAGAATTGAACAGTCAAAATTTGACCGAATGATTATTTTTACTATTGCCCGTCAGTTAGGGGCCATCAATTTGTTTTAATTCAATTAATATCACCGGGATATTACCGGTTTTATTTTCAAGCATGTGATAGTAAAAACTATCACATGATATAATACTACATCATCCTGAGTGGATTTGTTGTGTACAGGATGAGTATAATCAGTGTTTAATTATTTCCATTTTTTGATGGAGATCTGTTTTGCTCCTTTAAACGATTCACGGGTATTGGTTAAAAATAGTCGTAGATTATGTGCGAGTTAATTCAAAGAATAGCATTTAAAAAGACAAACCAAGTATCGCTGAGAGGTTACTTGGCAGGCACATTAGAGACACAACGACTTTTGTTACTATTTGGGGGATATTTGGGTTTAGTGGTACAAAAGATACAACCAAATTTTGCAGATTTAACACAACCTCTACTTGAGTGCTGTGCTGATACCTTATATTTTATGTTTTGGGTCCCTTCAAAGTTAACAAAGCGGCCACATGTTATTCCACTTGCTAAATCTATATCAATATAGGACATCACCAATGAAAGTGCATGTAGAAATCGCACAAACAGAATGGTTGGGAGTCTGTGGGCTTAAAGTTTTATGGGTCCTAGAACGATATACTGGGTCACTTTGACAATGCGCATTACCGCTGATCATAGCGGCGCTCGGTTCCAAGTCACGCCATTGTCATGCGCACATCACAATCATTCACCTCAAAGCACACAAACCACCTATCGCCTACAGCAAAAACACTCTATACTAACACAAGTACACAACGTCAATATTGTAATTGCAAATACGCACAACAAAATCCCAACCTTTCAGTGCCCCCCCCGTACATACTATACCGAATAGAAAAGGCTATCAATCCAGCTTACAGCATAACAGGCACATTTTGTTTGGAAGAGCGCCCATCCAATTTTCAGATAATTTTTAGATTTTTTTGCACAGTTGCGTTGGTAATTGACGAGTAAACCATACTTTGAATGGTATAGCTCAAAACCTCTAGGTGTCCGCAAAAGGAAGGAATTTTGTAATTAGAATAATATCGATATCTTCGCATAATAATTCAAAACGTCTGCTGGAACGTCCTTCCAATATAGAATAAGCTGGAATTGCACCAGGCACGTGTCTATGCTCATCCATTAGTTGTTCCGTTCGGTTCAGAAAGGTCAAGGTAGAGATCATTTTCGTGAGGGGAACAACTATTCATCATAGAAGACTGACGGTAAATTGGTTGTTTCCCACTCCGCCATATCAGGCTCCCGAATTCTAATTACAAAATCGCTTCATTTAAGACAAATATACGCATTTTTGTAGGCCATTACCGCCGCAGATTATAGTTTTACTGAACATTGTGCAACACAACTTGTCAAAATCTCCTACTTTTTATACAATGGAGCGCTCTCAAAATTGCTGTTATTGCTTTAATATATAATTTGCCCTATTTACGGTGTAAAGAAACCCATTTGGAATCACGTTAAGTTTGGGTAACCACATTACGAACATTTACAATTTACATTTTTATAATATTTTTCGGGTGAAAGCACTGAAGCCGCTCCTGTATATGCCTGTTATAAATGAACATATTTGGGAAATGCAATTTATAATACATGATCATAGATACCGTAGAAAGTTGTATACAAAAGAATCAATCTTCGGAGTTTATCAATCCTTTGCCCGGATCTTTGTGAAGTATTCCTACTATATATTGATGTGGGTATGGCAGACAAGGTCATTTTTGAACAACGTGTACCTTTCTAAGAAGTCGCTAAATGTTTGTACTGGACTTCTGATGACCTTGCCCTCATATGTTGACCATCTTACCCTCATTAACATATGAACGTTGCAAGGCTCCATTGGTTTCAATTGGATTTTCACTTCGCCACAAAGTTAAACGACCACAGTTTGACCTTGAATGACCCTTCGACCTGAGAATGTCACCTTAAAAAAGCCTTACAAGTATGTGACATTTGACCTTATTTACATATTTCAGTTTCAAAAACTTCACCCACGACCCTAGATTGTCGCATTTAGATTTCACTACCTAAAAAGTTAACCGAAACACCTATTTACAATTTGATCTCATTGACCGCTCAGACCTTATATGAGACATTGACCAGATGTGAGTTTTATGAGGTTTGAAACATGAAAATAAATCACAAATAACAAATTATGTAAACATACTAGCGACTACGCATTTTTCACGTACCTTTGCACAGCATATGCACAAGATTGGTCTATAGTTATAAATTAACAAAATACTGCAAGTAACTTGTCATCATCCCACTGGCAGATGGTAGTCTGGGGAACATGACCTCAGATGACCCTTGGTCCATGACCTTTGACATACACCACATTTGAAGGAACCCTGTTGCACCTTAACCCCAGGTCTGGTTTAAATCAGGCTTCAACTTTTGCGAAGACCGAACCTGAAAAAAAAAAAATCTAACCACACTGGAAACCATACTAACGTCAACCTGACCTCGATGACGCTTTGACATTGGTCCTGTCCTTTGACATCATCCACATATGAAAGGACACCATTATCGTCACCTTAATAAACCTCAAGGTCTTCGTTAAAATGAACTTTCTTTATAAACTGTTTCTTTATAACAAAAGACCAGGCGTTCAATTTGTTGCAAACACCCCCTAAAATAATGAATAGTCCTATAACATAAAACATGTTGAATGCAGTCACAATATTACTAAGTCAATGTGTGAGTTTTTTATGATACCTGATACTGTTTGGCATAAAATTAATGGGAGTAAAGTGGCATTAACAGAACAAAGAGCCATGATTTTTAATGCATTTATGTATAAGCAATAGTGAGCTACTATTTGGTAAAAAAAATAACAAATTTGAAATATAGGAAAGTTTGAAATTTTCCATTAAAATTGGCCACAAATTGAAATTTTGAACGAAATTTATAAATCAGAACAATTAAGCCTCACCCCTCAACAAGAAAATGGAAAAATCATCAAAACAATAAATCAATTTAAAAATTTTATCCATAGTCATGACATAAAACCATGTATTATTAAATGAGAGAAAAATGACTTGCTCAATAATTTTTGTTTTATATTTCAACAGTTTGCTTGAAATATTTAAAAAATAGCACTTTTCAGGTTTTTGGACGGGTTTTGGGACACCCTTTTTAGGGGGGTCTGCTAACTTTCTGTAGGGGGGTACATCAGATTTTTCATTACCATTTCCTGTGAATAACTTTGGGGGGGGAACCTTAATCAAGAACAAAATATGAGTATCCAAATTCTGACCCCCTTTATCCTGGATTTTGCTATAGTGCCTGGTTTTATGATATGCGTTTGAAATGTATTTTTTTTCGTATTAATCGCTTTTCTGGGAGTATAGGAACTATCTCTTTAAGTAGTTATTGTTTAATTTCCGCTTGGCTTAGTTTTATTACGACGGCGTCCGGTAATTACGTAATTCCTGTTTCTAAATTTGAAAAAAAAAAAATTGAAACCAGTGTTTGAAAATTCCTCAAGACTGGAATATTACCGAAAGGCATTGTGGGAAAAATGGGTTCGCCCGTAGAGATTGCGTTTTAACTTTTGCCGGGGGGGGGGGGGGGGGGGGGTTTTTGGGCGAGTACCGAAGTACCCTACAAAACCCTTCAATTTTCTCGCTAGGTTCTATAGGGGTTCAGACCCAATTACTATACATATTAAAACATACACAATAAGTAACTGACCCTCTGATGCCAAAACTCCATAGAACCCCTCCGTTTTCCGGAGATATTTGATTTGTTTTCATTTACATGACTTCCTAGACGGACTGATACGTTTAATCTCTCGCTCAGTACAATTTAGATAATATCTTTCGCAGTCTGTGACCAGACTAGACACTTTTCCGGACCGCTGTATTAGTTTATAAATACATTCGGGCATAAAAATGGTGTCCTAGCTAATATTGTTATTTATGTCGTGGTCACGACATACTGGTACACAGCAGAAAGTTTGAGTGTCCTCTACAGTGTTCTTCATGATGCACTATACACATTCTTTCCCATCACCACTGTTAGACTTCATAATAACAAATAAACCCTGGTTCACTTTTTAACATTAAATCCCTAGGTCAAAAAAATCAGTTAGTCTTTTACCTCAGTAATGAATTGAGTATAAGAAGTTACGTAACAAGGTACAGCGTGAAATTCCGCAAGGCTAAAGTCCGATTATTAATGCGCAACAGAGTTCGTATATCTTTAAGAGACAGATCCACGAAGTGGCACCACAGGTTAGAGGTTTGATAGGTAACACACCGTGACTGTCAGCCTTCCCTGGTGTGGATGATGGTGATCAATTATGATCATTTTGTGAGTGTTTCTCTTTCCCACGTGTCAACCGTGGATTTATGCACTCGTGAGGCCTAGCTTACCAGCTGATGACCCTCGCCATACTACATCCATGGGAAGTGTTATGCTGAACTCAAAAAAGGTGAAAGCCGCTAAGGCAACAGACCAATGGGATCTCTCCTCGGTTGATTTAAAGTAGTTCGCATATGAGTCAGCACCCCTTTACTCATATCCTGAACGCTTCTTTTCTGGAGGGTGTGGTCCTCCATCAATGGAAAAGAGCTATTGTCGTGCCTATACCAAAAACTAACTAAACCGCCCAAACCTGACAAATTAAGACCTGTCTCTCTAACCGATTCTTCGGCAAAACTAAGTTAAGGTTTGTCGCCAACTGGGGTTTTGATAATCCAGCACAAAATTTACCACCGGCAGTTTGGCAAATGTCAGTGGGATCCAACTTCTCACGACTTAGTTCAGTCTCCTTCATAATTTGCAACATCAGGGTGCGGACAAAGTCCAAACAACTTGGAACGGTGGGTTCCACGGACTTCTCAAAGCGTTGAGGGATGGTAGCCTTACATTTTCATTGAGAAATTTATCCGCTTGGGTGTCCGTAGATCCATTGTCCCATGGTTGTGTGACTTGGTCAGCAAACCGTGTCAATGTGTTCGGTTATAAACAAACGGCTTCCGAGTTAAAAGCTTCGTAAGGGTGCTCTTCCTCAGGTACAAAATTAGGTCCCATTGGTTTTCAGGTGATCAGAATGATGCGGTTCAAGAAGGAATAAAAAACATTAGTTGTTGGAAGTCCGTGGATGATCTTACACTTGTGGGAAAATAGATCCTTACCTCAATAAGCAAGCTTCAGCACACTCTCGATTGAGGTCACAGGAGGGACTAAAAAACAATAAGCAGTTGAATCCAAACAAATGTCAGGCCACCAAGTGTGCTTCAAGCAGGTTCCCCTGCTCATGCTAACTAAGTATGTGTGTGTGTGTGTGGTTGGTGGTGTGTGTGTGGGGGGGGGGTGTTTGTAAGCACCGCAAACCGCCGGACACAATAGAGAAGCCTTCTAACCGCGAACACACAGGAAACGGGGACGTCGGCGGTTAGAATTGTTGTTCCTTTTTTCGGTCGGTACTGATTAATGCAGTGTTCAATTATTCTTCCACTATCTTTAAAGACACTATAGTGATTTGCTAAATCACTAAATCGAAAAATCATCAAAAATCAGATTTTGCAGTATTGTAACAAGTACAGGGATCCTAACCATACCCTGCAAATGATAAGGCCAGCAAGCAACCTAATAAGGACAGGATCGGAGATTTAGTCATTATTGTCCGAAGCGGACACTTACTAAAACACGTAATTGAATGGAGATCGTATCTTGGAACACTGCCGTTTTCTCCTTTTCTGCCAATTTTAAAAGTTTTTTGAAATATTCTACTGTATTGTTGTTTTGTATTTTTAAGTGATTTTTAAGTTGTTCCTGCAAATTAAAATATTTTTCAAATCATGATAGTGTCTTTAATGTCCGCGATTTGCGGTATACATTCGGTTGTTGTGCAAGTAGTGGAGTGAATCGTGGCAGGTTGTGTTTACTGAATTATTACTTTCTAAATAGCAACCGCCACGGCCAAAAGGCCTACTACTGATTGTCCCAGGTGGATAGAGATTCAAACGACAATACAGCTTTCAGGACATCAGAGTAATTCATTTTTATTTTTAATATGAACTTGATGCCAAATTGTATAATCCATAAAAAATTATGTTGGTCAAATAAAAATGTCCGCGTTCTAACGGTAATAAACTAAGTCCGCGTTTGCTGGTGTTTACAAAGTAGTGTGTGTGTGTGTGTGGTGTGTGTGTGTGTGTGTGTGGTGTGTGTTTGTGTGTGTGTGGGTGTGGGTTGTGGGTGTGTGTGTGTGTAATCTTGTTTATTTTATGTTTTGAAGTAGCAAGTGTTAAAGATCTGAACTGTATTTTATTTTTATATATGTGCAATATCGGGAAATGTTAATACTTGAGTTAATTTGCTTGATCTTTACTGATAATAATCTTGTTTGTTCTTACTGTGCAATAATGTTTAATGTGGCCTTTGAGCCACAAGGGCATGTTTTTAATAAATGAATGAATGAAATAAAGTCGAATCTGATTTTTTTTGGTCGCATTGATGTTAATAGTGATTCTGGTTGATTTTATGTACTCTTTAAGAGATTGCTACTTCAGTGATCAAAATTGATAACGGTCGGTCAAGATTTAAGAAAAGCGGTGAAATTTACCTTTCCTCATCAGTACTTGCATGAGGGATTGTAATGTTCAGTTTCGCATTTTATTGTTCACTTATATTAGTTGAAACCTCGGTCTGTGCATCGTGAAAAAGAATTATCAGAGTTTGGTAGTTTTTTGCATGTGATACAAATAAAAAAAATTTGTCACATCGTGACATAAACCTCATTAACACTGGTCTTATCAAAAGGTGGTGTAGCACCGTCACCGGGGTTAGAGTAAACGCCTCGTTAAAATCGGAAGTGGTGGGCCATCGAAGAATTAGCCTCTACAGCCGTTTTTCAGTTTTTGCGCCCTCGGGCACATTCGCCAATATTAAATGATACTGCATTACCCTTTATTTCTTAGTTCATTTGTTTAAATATTGCGCACAGTACGGCTCTAAAATTATATGTTTATATAACACTAGTCATTTCCCATCATTTGGGGCCAAACCCGCATGAATATCCGATATTCCTAGCTTTTTAGTGCAAAATTTTATTATTGCATTTTATACACCGATGTTTGTCTGTGGAAATGAACAACTTTTCCAACTTGCGAACTTTGGCGTCATTGTGACGCCATACTAGGTATGATTATGTACTTATGTTGGAACCAATAGAAATGGAGAATCAAAGCTATCCACTGGTACACTTTTAAAAATCCAAAACTGTATAAAAACGGCGTTTTGACTGGCAGCTGGGACTCACAACGTGCAGAACGTAAAATAACTGGGGTCGTAAAAATACGAAACCATTGCCGGGAACGTAAAATAACGACGTGAAACCAACAGCTTCAACGTTAATGTCGGTTTTGCTTTGTTTAAATAATGTTAATAATTAAAACGTTATTGCAATCTTCTCACATAGTTTTACGTTAATGTTATCTCGTCATGTGAGTGCAACAAAGTCGTAACTGACATTTTTGGCGAAATGGAGTTATTTATATAATACGAAAAAGTAGTTCATTACGCTTCATTTGATATACATTTCATGTGACAGTCTCAATTTATTGCAGAGTTATTAGGCTAATTAGACCTAATTAGGTGTAGATACGACTTTGTTGCACTCAAAATTGAATTTCCCGTGTCGTGCAACAAAGTCGTAACTGGTAGATACGACTTTGTTGCACGACACGGGAAATCATGTGTGTAGTTACGCCATTTTAATTAGTGAATTACTTCTTAATTAGTCGACTTAAGTGGGAAATGAAATATTTATAAGATATTAAAAAAATACATTTTATCGTGGTGTAAGAATGTGTTTTAATTGAAAAGTCAAAACAAGAATTGAAACGCAAAAAAATGCTCTCCTGTAAAATCATGAAAATGCAGATACGACTTTGTTGCACTCACATGACGATCTATGATCTCATACATACGTTGTATTTACGTAACCACGTGGATGTAAAAACATTTTTTAGGCAAACGATTTCGAGAAAAAAGGAGGAAAAACATGAAGAAAAATAAGATGTGAAACAGCATATTTGTCAATATACACATTCAAATGTCATGTCAATTTAATTATCATGATCATGAGTAATTTTTATACATACATGTACTTTACTCAGATTCCAACCAGGGCCCTATTACCTTATCCACTACACTACATAATCGAATGGTAAAATTGAATACATGAACTTTTTTTGCAAATTAAACAATCAATTTATTAAACAAATATACAAAATATAAAAAGGTAGGAATCGAGTTCTACAAGATTTTTTTTTAAACTATTTATTAAAAATACAGAGAAAATAAGATTTTGAATTTTTTGAATGACGTTACGGCGTAATTTAACACATATTAGAAGGCAAAAAGATTTTCATAGTTAATATTCTTACATTAAAAACCCGATGATTTACGACAGCACCTAATAGTACGGGAAATATTGTTACGGTCAGGGTATAAATACTATTCTTTTTCAAAATGTGTGATATTATTACCTAACTACTGTTTATTTAGAGTTTTTCTGTTTCCAAATTGTAATTTTATGTTAGATATCAGTAATAACTGAATAAAGCGTGAAGATTGTTGAACACAGCAGCCAACAACATCCCACTGTGCATGGATTACACCAGCATCAGTTCACGCACTACTGCCATTTGAAAACACGGACATTTAGTTCCAATTTCCCAAGAAAAATCGAAGACTGTGTAGGATTTTTTTTGGTCAAAAATGGTTCCTTTTATACCACCTGAAACCGTTATACAGAAAAACTTCTAACCGGTCACGTATTTTTGTTTTAAATCCTTGTTATTAAACCCGGATATCAAATTTCCACAGACGCCTACTTCTGTTGAAGAGACTCTATTTGAACAATGGCAGTCATAACAATAACCCAGCGGGATGTTGTCGGCTGCTGTGATTGTTGAATAACCGTGTTGAATAACCGTGGTTGACAGGAGATTTTTTTTGAGGATACAAATTTCTGTCAAATTGCACTTGATCGGATGTAGACCACCTACCGAGAACGTTTCGAAGGTTTATTGGACAAACAAGCACGAAAGAAAACTGCAAACCTCGTTTTGAACTTGCCTGACTATCGTAATTGTCCCCATAGAACACCGTGCTTTGAGTTTCTGTCGTGCACGACAGAAAGTACTAAATCATAATTTTATTACATAAAGACGGCGTATTCGGCTTATTCACTTCAGGTGTGGTCTAATACATTGGAAAGCATTCCAAATATGCAAAAAAACCCGGGTTCGAAAAAATTGGGGGCGCTTCTTTCTGGAAGTCTCTTATATATATAAACACCTGGCACAAAAAGTATCTCGGCAAGTTTTTCGATCAGTACTCTGCCAAAGTCAGACCATTTTGAAAGTTTTCGAAACATACATTTTGTTGTCTAGGTCTTGCTCTTTCATTTAACACCTCGCTTGTAAAAAGGCGTGCAAAAATGGCTGAGCTAGAGTGCCCGAAAGACGCAAACCCACCAAACCAAAAGTTGCAGTTTTTGGATTTTAAAAATGGTCACTGTGTGGTACAACGCAATAATACGTGTGTATTGATTTTACACAAAGAGGTTTTCCGACTGAATGTGCGAGAAAGCCTACTTGCAATATTGATTGTGGTCCGCGTGTATCGCAAGCCATAAAGGCCATAACGTATTGCCGCAACACGTTGCGAGAAAGTAGCAACGCGTTGCGACATTTCGGCAACGCGTTGCGATGTCGGCCAATCAAAATCATGAATTTCTTTCTGTGACGTATTTAAAAAGATAGACCCACAACGCGGTGCTAATACTTTCACGACGCGTTGCAAACCTTCACGGCGCGTTGCAAACCTTCACGACGCGTTGCAAACCTTCACAACGCGTTTGCGAGCTCAAGCGCGTTTGCGAGCTTTACAAGGCGTTGCGAAGGTCCACAGACCATAAGGGTCATAACGTATTGCCGCAACGCTTTGTGAGAAAGTCACCACAGATTTTTGGCGACATTTCGGCTATGGCAAGCCATAAGGACATAACGTATTACCGCAACGCGTTCTGGGGCGCGAAAGTAGCAACGCGTTTGCTACAATTTAGCTCGGCAACGCGTTGCGATGTCGCCAATCAAAATCATTAATTTCTGTGACGTATTTCAAAATAATCCCCAAGCGCGCGTTGCTAGATATTTGCAACGCTTTGCAAACCTTCACAACGCGTTTCGAGCTTAACAACGCGTTGCCAGCTCACAACGCGTTCTCAGTCCACAAGCCATAAGGGTCATAACGTATTGCCGCAACGCGTTGTGAGAAAGTCACAACGTCGTTGCGACATTTCGGCAACGCGTTGTAAATTTTTGCAACGCGTATCGAGACATTTTCAAAACACGTTGCGACATTTCGTCAGCGCGTTGCGGTGTCCGTCCGGCCAATCAAATTAAGAATTTCTGTGACGTATTTCAAAATCTAAATCTCACAACGCGTTGCGAACCTTCACGACGCGTTGCAAACCTTCACGACGCGTTGCGGCAATACTTATGACCCTTATTGCATTCACAACGCGTTGTGATGTTTTACACAACTTGTTGTGAAGCCGCGATGCGTTGTGAAAGACGTGCAACGCGGTTGTGAAGGCCATAAGGGTCATAACGTAATTCGGCAACGCGTTGTAGATCTATTTTTTTTTAAATACGTCACAGAAATTCATATTTTGATTGGCGTTGCTACTGTTTCTCGCAACGCGTTGCCGAAATGTCGCGTTGCCGAAATGTCGGCACGCGTTGCGGCAATAAACCGTTTGTCTTTATGCTTGCCATATTCGCAACTCGTTGCGGTTCGTCGCCAATTCAAAATCATGATTCTGTGACTTATTTCAAAAATATCAATCTCAAACGCGTTGCGACTCACAACGCGTTGCAACCTTCACCACGCGTTGAGGCAATACGTTAATATGGCCTTTGTGGCTTGCCATACTATGGCCTTCACAACGCGTTGGCAAGCCTTCACAACGCGTTGCGAGCTTCACAACGCGATGCAAGCTTCACACAACGCGTTGTGAAGGCAATAGGGTCATACGTTACATAAGTATTGCAAGCCACAAAGGCCATAACGTAATGCCGCCAACGCGTTGGCGACATTTCGGCAACAGCGTTGCGACTTTCAGCAACGCGTTGCGAGAAGTACAACGCGGTTTGCCGGCGTCGGCCAATTAGATGACTAATTTCTGTGACGTATTTAAAATTAGACCACACGCGTTGCAAAGTAGCTTCACACGACGCTTCCAAGACGCGTTGGCGTTCGAAGGTTTCACCAAGCCATAAGGTCATAACGGATTGACAGCACGCATTGTGAGAAAAGTAGCAACGCGTTGCGACATTTTGGCACGCGTTGCGGCGGTCGGCCAATCAAATCAGGCATTTCTGTGACGTAGTTTAAAAATAGATCCACAACGCGGTTGCGGCAATACTTTATGACGCCTTATGGCCTTCACAACGCGTTGCAAGCCCTTCACAACGCGTGGCGATCTTCACACCCTTGTAAACTTCACACGCGTTGTAATGCAATAAGGGTCATAACGTATTGCCGCAACGCGTTTGTGAAAGGTGCAACGCGGTGTGAAGGCCGCAACGCGTTGTAGATTTATATTTTTTGAAATCCGTCACAGATATCAATGATTGATGGCCGACACCGCAACGCGTTTTGCCGAATATTTCGCAACGCTTGCCAAAATGTCGCACGCGTTGCCGAAATGTCGCAACGCGTTTGTGGAACTTGTCTCGTCAACGCGTTGCGGCAATACGTCAAGACCCTTATGGCTATTGGACCTTCGCAAAACGCCGTTGTGAAGCTTTGCAAGCGTGTGAAGCTCGAAACGCGTTGTTGAAGGTTTGCAACGCTTTTTGAAATACGTCACAAAAAATTCATGATTTTTAATTTTTTAAATACGTCACAGAAATTCATGATTTGATTGGCCGACGTCGCAAACGCCGTGCCGAAATGTCACACGCGTGCTACTTTCTCGCCAACGCGTTGCAGCAATCACGTTATGGCCATTATGGCTTGCCCCGTACTATCAGGGTCATTAACATATTGCTGTAACGCTGTATGTGGGATCTATTTTTTGAAATACGTCAGAGAAATCCATGATTGTTTTTGATTGGCCAAGGCGCAAAACGCGTTACGGCAATACTTTCTGACCCTTATGGCTTCTGAAACTTCGCAACGCGTTGTGAAGCTCGCAACCGCGTTGTGAGCATTTGCAAACGCGGTGTCAGATTCACAACGCTTTGCTGATGCTTTGCAACGCGTTGTGGGTCTAATTTTGAAATCCGTCACAGAACTTCGTCATTTCTAATTGTGTCGACGCCTCAACGCGTTGCCTTGACTACTTTCTCCGCAACGCGTTGCGGTAATACGGTATGGCCTTTTATGGCTTGCGATACGGGCATGTTAGTGTCCAGTACACTGCAAGTGCATTGTAAAAATCACAAAACTGCAACTTTGGATTTGGGTGTTTGCGTCTTTCGTGCGTTCTAATTCAGCCATTTCTGCCACACTTTTTAAAGCAGGTTTAATGAATAAGCAGCAAGACATAGGCCAACAAAATGTATATTTCGAAAACTTTCAAAATGGTATGACTCTGGCACAGTACTGAGCGAAAAACATTTTGCCGAGAACTTTTTGTGCCAGGTATGGTATATAATATATATATATCATGTTAATTTATTAATTGTTCTTCAATCAGCGTGCATCCAATATGACTCAGTATAAATAAAAATGTACAAACCCCCACCCAAAAAATAAAAAAAATAAAAAATTCCCCCCCCCCGGCCGTTTAACCCATCTTTGTTCTTGAGTTAAAAATACTTAATTCATGGGTTTGCATCAATATATTGATCTGGCCGTACATAATTGATATTACTGTTTTGCTGATTAGCGTAGTGTTGGCTCTAGGGATTCAAACCCCAACTTACGGGCTGAATAGCTCAGTTGGTAGAGCACTGGTCTCGGGCAATCCAGAGGTCGCCGGTTCGAATCCGCGCTTCACCCAATTCTTTCTCATGTTTAATTTATATATATATATATATATCCCGCTTCACCAATTGATTCTTTACTCTCGTTAGTTTATCTATATATATATAATATTAAAGAATCATTGGCTTAAGCGGATTTCGAACCGGCGACCTCTGATGCGAGACCAACTGAGCTATTCACCCCTTGTGTTGGCGGTTGATCCCCTAATTGCTATCCATCAATCTTTACTCTAAATCAGCTAACATATTTTATGTACTGCCGGATCAATATTCCTTAGTTTACTTAATTTCATGGATGCCTCATATGAATCCGGCATTACATAACAAATATTAGATAAAGATGGTGGCTACAATTAGGGGATCAACCGCAAACACAAGGGCTGAATAGCTCAGTTGGTAAGCACTGGTCTCGCAATCCAGAGGTCGCCGGATCAATCGCTTCAGGCCATGATTCTTTATCTCGTTTAGTTTATTTAATTAATATAGTATATTATATATATATATTATCTATATATATACCGCTCGTTGTTCTACGGGTCATAAGATGGAAGTGATTTCACTTTAATTCCCTAGACATTTAATATATATATATATATATATATATATATATATATATATATTATAGATATATATATATTAATATATATATATACTAAAGCTCTAAAGCAGTACATTAACACCCGACGGCAGAGGAAACGGGAGGAGCAAGCCATCATCTTCAGTTGAACACCCTCAAACCACATGGCAGAAATATCAAATTTGATGCCTTAAAATAACGTAGTTTAATTTCGTCCGTGGAAAAGGCGGATCCGTGTTCAGCGCGCGCATTCTGTGCCATCACAATAAGCACGCGCTTTCGCGCCTCTAGCGGTTTGCGCTTTCACGCTCCTTTGTTTTTTTTGGTTTTTTGCGTGCGCTGATCGCGAATCCGCCTTAGCTCTTTACACTTTGACAAGGCATAGGCCGAAACATGTGTGCTTTTTAGATGAAGCTTGTAATGGTTGTCCTCCATATCTTCTTCTGGA
>JAMKCH010018273.1:0-47997 GCA_023653785.1 Ophioderma brevispina
CTCCCTCAGTCCAACCATTTGTTCGCTCATTAAAAAATTCAAGTCATCAGCATACAAATCTCACTATCAAACCTTTTTTGCACTCTCCTCACTACATCAATACAATTGCAAAAAAATCAATGGCAAAAGTACAGAACCTATGAAGCACACATACCTTCACTTCAAACTCATCAAAAATCAGACCCCACTCAGCTAACTTAGTTGGTCGAAAGTATGGTACTTACGAAAGCTATTAAGCCTGCTGAACAATGGACATCAAAGTTTTGGGTAATGCGAAATAGTCCCATGTCGGCGGCGGCACTTACTGGGGTTTCAATACTGCATCCACAGTTAGTAGTAGATCTCTCTCAGCCATTCATATGTCCCACTTATTTATTTTAGAATCCATTGCATATCGAAAAATAGCGTTAATATTAAAAAACTTCTGGAAACCGTGCGTACTTCAGTGTAGATTTGTCCGATAATCACGTGCATTAATTTTTGTTTGGATATGAAGTTTCGAAGACCAGAAAAGAGTTATCTCTTGCCATCGGCGCCGCAACGCTTATTGTGTTACACAACACGTGCACACACACACTGTATTGCGTGTGGGAAAGAGATTAAAATCATGTGACTGAATGTTCGGGACATTCCGATGTCAGTCCCGAACCTTACCGAAGGCGCTGAAAAACGGTCAAAGGCACATGGTATGGCCACCATTTTTGTTAAAGAAGAAGTTTGAACCGATGTGAATAGCGGACACCGGGATTTAAAATTTTGCCGATTTCTTCTCTGGCAGTAAGGGATCGTTAATAAACGAGTAGAAACTTAGGTAACAAGCCGTTATTAGTCCCTGTGATATCGGTAAGTGAAGCATTATTTTTAGAAATTTCTTAATTTTTTGTTGCCTCCTGTCACCCATTGTCACACGTTAGACCTGTGGTTCTGTGGGATCTAATGCCCACATCTCAAAGTTGTTGACCCGAGGTGGGCTACAACCAGAGATGTGGTACCATATCTACTCTAACTCTTGTCTTTGCTCCTTGATACAAACTCATCACTGCCCTAACTATTACTTCTGGTATCCCTCCCTTCCTCATTGCCCACTCATCACTTTCCTCGGTACCATATCAAATGCCTTCTCCAAGTCTACAAAACACATACAGCTTTTTCCCTTTAGTCGGTATTCTCTTGAAACCTCAAAATAAAACACTGCATGCTATCATACTCTTCCTGATAAACCCAAATTGCACTCATCCATCCACATCTTAACGAATCCTATTATATAGAACCCTCTCCACAATTTTCGCTGCATGCTCTAACAACTTCGCACCACAACTCATTGCACCCCTTGCCCTTTAAAAAATTGGAACACCACACTCACCGCCCACTCCTCCGGCATCCCTCCTCCATCTACAACCTGACACAACTCCATCATCACACAATCCCTTATCTCTCCACGTGCACTAATCATCTCAGCACTCACCTCTGAGGGTCTAGCTGCCGTTCCCTTTTCATTTCTCTTATTGCCTTCACTTCACCACTTCTTCCCAACTAACTCTCTCAACTGGCCCTCCACCACATCAGCCTCAACGTTTCCTGACCCATTCAATCTCCTCATTCATGATTCTCTCCTATGCTCTTCCATGGACCTCGACAGATATCTCTCTAATGAACATTCACTTTCCATCACTTCTCTCTACCATCTTCCCCCGTGTAACCAGCTTTTTTGCAGGGGTGGGGGGGCAAAAATATAGTCGGGGGGGGGGGGGGATAGGGGTAAGGTGGGGATAAGGGATAAGTTATTAAAATTTGTAGTATAGTACCGTACTGACCCGGGTATAGTCCCATGCTCCGGGTATAATCCCTCCCAATTTTTGAAGGATTTTTTCGAATTCGGCAAGGGATCCATTATAACATCCCACCCCCCATGTTACGGGAAAAACGGCAATTTACATGCGACTTTCACAGTATGATGGAAAAAAAAATCGGTAGGGAAGCCCGAAAATTATTTCTTTTAAAACGGTACATGAATTTTCCCATATGCAAGCATTATAATGTTGCTATCGCTAGGTACTGTTAGATGCGCTGGTCAGGGTAAAACAGACGATGATCTGCTACCACTAAAGGTTGGATACATTAAAAATAAACTTTGTGAATGGGACCGGGTATTTTTAAAGGATCTAATGTATACCGCAACAAATGGTTTTAACCTTTGTGCGGCTTAATTACCGCTCCGATTAACAAGTCCAAAACTACAATTGTTAGAGCGTGCTTTTGAAGAGCGGTCCCGACGAAACTCCCCGGCGAGTTTTCACAAAGAGGGCTGCGCCTTCCAAGGGTAAGTCGGGAAGGAAACTCGAATCTGCGTTTAACAAGATTAGTTGTGTTTAAGGTAAAGACCATTGTAAACAGTTTTGAATGATGTTATTGCGTTAATTTTTCAAAACCTGATTATCTCCTTTTTAAAAGCTTGTTAATTTATAGAAGTGTCTATACAAAGGGATTTATAAACGCAAGAGTTTCAGTTGATTTACTCATGGGCACCTGCTTCCCCTTTCTTTGTTTAAGCTATATCGGTCTTGATATAATTCGGTAACATCAAATATGCTTCAGTTCCTTCAAAATCACTTAAGTGGTCCAGTATGCCGCGGAAAGCGGTAAATGTTTGACAGTAGTGAGCAGAAATGTGAGGATTGTTGAGTGGATCGGCGAGAATGGCAGAAAACAAAAAACGGACATCGGAAGAATGGGTTGCTGAGAGGAAGGTCCATGCGGCGTGGGAAATGGAATATGAGCCCTCAAGCAAAAACAACGTCGGCCGATCTAAGAAAGGAAGAAAAATGCCATGTGTTGTGAACCGATGAGAGCTGAATGGATTGCTGCTGTATTTGATTTCTTTGTGTTAACCTTCAGATATGAGGGGAAACACGTTTAAATTCATAGCTACAAGATGAAGCAAGACGCCAATCTCGGCTTCTGAATCTTGCAAATTTTCAGCATCAATGGCTGGTTACGTCGCTGGAAAAAAAGTGCATGTAGCTATTTGCCGTTGGTACTAATGAAAGCCAGAAAGTTCCAGAGGACTATCGTGAGCACTTGCTAGCTTTTCGCCGCCACATCATTCACCTCCGGGAACAGCATGACTATCCGCTACCATAATATGGTAAATATGGATCAAAACAATGACTAGGTTTGAATATGCCGTATAACACCCACAAGTGTTCGAGGGGAGCGGACAGTTAGGATCACCAATACTGGTGGAAAAACCAGAAAGGGTTTCACGGTAGCCCTTGCTGCTTCAGCAGATGGGACTATAAACTTCCAGCACACGTCAATTCAAAGAGGCAAATGGCAGAATTCCTCCTAGAGTACTTAATGCGCTCCGTGTGCCAAACCAACATCAAACTTCGCGGCCTCGCTAAAGGCTGGATGAGATCCTCAGAACTTGAAGCCTATCTGGTTCGACTAAAAAACCTATAATGTGCCGCGATCAACCAGGACGATGTGAATTTGTTGTTGGGTTGGACAGAGATACCGCGCATCGCTCCGCTGCCACACGTGAATTATGGATAAAATGAACGTTGACTTGTGGACATTCCGGCAGGGTGTACTTTCCCCCCCACCCCCACCCCACACTATGCCAAACCTGGATGTTCCATAATAGACCCTGTAAAAACAAACATGCGCCGATTGTGGACAGATTGGTTTCGCACCCACAATGAGCGACACCTGCAGGCAACCTGAAATCGCCAACGCGGACCGCAGGTGCTAGATTGGGTGTCTGACGGCTGGAGCCAAAATCCCAGCTGATACCCATTCGACGAGCATTTCTTCGATGTGGTATCAGTAATGCACTTGACGGGTCCCAAGTTGACGAGTGACGGGATGAAATCCCAGCACCAGATGTTTTAGCAAGATCAAACTGGAAGATGAGGCAGAGGGAATTCCTCTTTGATGCTGTGACGGTTGATGACCGTATCCTGACTTTGATGGTTTTGATGATGAGGAGGAGGATAATGATATACAAGATTGAATGAAACTAGAAAATTGAACTTAAAGAAAGGACGCATTATTCTGCCAAGTAGCGGGATTACAGTTTCAGTAAATAAACCGTGAAGCATTTTGTTTCCAATTCTTGTGTAAAAATGAAGTCAAAGTACGATTGATTTTTTAATTGTTAAAAAGTTATTTAAATAAACTGTTCAGGATTTGGCAAAACGGTTAGAGCAAAAATCTCATGCACTTGTACTCATTTGAATTTTTATTTTGCTTTGATTTACAAAAAAAATGACAAACATTTTAAAAACACCAAAACAGAACATCAATCAAGGTGGAATTAGATCATGGTCATTTTAACCTATAAGAAAACTCAACAACAAATGTTAGAATGTATCAATTTCAAATTTCAAATGAACAATATGAGGACCCGCCCCCAAAAAAAACAAAACTACTATGTTTAAATTTTGAAGTTGAACTTGTTTTACTGAGCTTTGCTGGATAACAAGAACCTTGTCGTTTAAAAACAGTGGTTGCGAGTGTATTTCCAAAATTTGAAAGTTAAAAATGTCTAGAGTATTAGAGGTGGGCTATAGAGGGCCATATTTGGTTCATAGTTTCAGATCACTTCGAACACCGGCTAGAATGATGACGTTAATGATGGCTTATCCCATATTTCCGAAGAAAAAAAAATTAAAAAGTGCGAAAACCAGGGTGCCCCAAGAAAAATCCAAAATGGTCGCCAAATTGGCCAAAAAATCAGATTTTTGACCATAACGTGATAAGCTTTTGTTTCTTTACCTTCAATTTTTGTGGCAAGACCCATGTTTTGGCATACAAGCATCATCTAGGCAAATTTTATCTCACCATGACTTTTCGTTTTCTCGATATGGCCGTTTTAGCCTAAAATTGGACTGCGAAGGCGCTTTCCCAAAAAGTATCATATCAAAAGTTTAAATTTTACTGGGGGGCCATCATCAGAATTGTTGATTCATCATTTCCTGAAGATTAGAGCTGTGTAACACTTCCATTTTTCCAGTGGCATCATTTAAATTGACAAAACAATCTCATTGGATATACACCGGGGTCTAACGAACTTCTTACGTGTGGGTTCAAAAGGAGGGCATTTTTATGGACATTAAATAGCATGTGTATTGCAAAACACAAACACCAGACAAGTCAAAATGTTCAGCAAGTGTTCATAATAAAAAACTCTCTTCAATTTTTTAATGTTAAAAATCTTTTTTTTTCTCATTATCAATCGGATGCGCATGTTATGGGAAAGCGCCCTCACGAGCTCAATTTTGAGCAAAAACTGCATTTTCAAGAAAAAGAAAGCTCTGGTGAGAGGAGAAAAGTGTATAGCATTGATTCTTAATTACCCAAAACATGGGTATTGCCACCAAAATTAAGGCCAAATTTGAACACGAAATAATGAGTTAGGGTCAAAAAATCAAATTTTTGAACAATTTGGCGCCATTTTGGAATTTTTTGGATGGGGCACCCTGGTTTTCGCAACCTTTTGAATTTTTTTCTCGGGAAAGTGGGATCAGGGTGATGAAAGTCATCAAAAGTGAGCCTGGGTTCGATTTGTGATCTGAAACATTGACCTTTCGCTAGCCCACTCTAAATAGTATACGGTGTTCTTTAACTGTAGATGTAAATTGTTTAAATGTTTATTGTCGTTTATTTTTTTAATCCATCATTACTCATGCCTATTAAAGATAGTCTTAAGTTGTTTTGTGATTTTGGTACTCTGCACGTGCTTTTTTAATTTTTGATTGTTGTCTGTTATTTTTGATGTAAAACAATTTAGTTCCAATGATAATTTATTATTTGCATATCAAAATTATTTGTTATTATTTGTTTGTTACGGTTAAAAATCTGTTGTCGCAAGTTTTTATGATATTTAGTTTTTCCCGAGTTCTAATTTGATCCATGCCCAGGGGTCCATGCAGGCCCTTTCATGTTTCGCCGCCAATCAATACGGCACGTGCACGGAAATCAAAAGAACGTTGAAGTTAAAATGCTACGAGCATAAATACGCCTTTTTATAGTCTGAAAAGGCTATGCCAAATGTGTATTTTTAATTGCATTTCTGGGCCGTTTTTTCACTTTAACGGTCAAAAATTTAATTTTTAAATGATCACAAAAACAAATCTAAAAGGCAAATTTTTAAAAATATCAGCGCGGTCTTCTGCGACGAACTCCAATTTTTATTTGGCCTAAGACCCTGCTTAGCAATGAATTGCCGCTCTTACATTTTCAGTAAACCAATCTAGGTAGTGCCCTTGAGTCTTCACTGTAAAAACAGTGTTTTGCGAGTTCACGTTTTTCTAAACACATTGCCTACTTTTGTAAATAATTTCAAGCGGCTAGGGAGGGGTCATTATTTACGCCACGGGAATGGAGGATTTGAAGTGGGAACCCAAAATTTTTTTGTAAGAGATAGGGGGAACGTGAATTTTTCTCAACGAAGATAGGGGAGCATGAACTTTTAATGGGGAAATCAGCATGATCAAGGGGAGTGGGAAATTTTTTGAACTGAAGCGAGGGGAGAACGCGATAATTTTTTTTGCCGAAAAAACATTGAAATCCTCCATTCCCCCCTCCCCCGCATAATGACCGCTCCCTTACCCAGCACATAAAAAATCACAATCAATATTTTATTATCAAAAGAATTAAAATGTTTGTTTCATCATCATTGTCACTTCAATATTTATTTAAAAAACATTCATTTTTAATTTTTTAGTATTTAATTTATGTTCTGAATTACTTTTGCATTTTGTAATGTTGTCCTTAACCACCAAATCACAAGTACATGGATAAAAAGTATCAGAGTGAAGAAAAAAAACAATCATGTTGTTGTAGTACAACACGTTTATGTCAATGTGAAATCTACTTTCTATATCTAGCTCCTGTTGCTTGAAATGACTATCCATGCTGTACCCAAGCCTCTTATAGGCAAGACCGCAATCACCTGTTAATCCACGTGTAGTATGCAACAAGCAATGTCACCATGCCCGTATGGGCCCCGTCAGAAGTCACTCACGGTGCGGTAGTAAAGTCACTGCGGGGCGGGTGACTTGTAAATCATCGTACGTAACAAGCCAACAAAATGCCAAGTGGTTAACATGAATCCACACCCACGCACGGGCGTTGCATAAACTGTATGGCTGAAAGTCACAGAATGGAAATCATGACCACGTGTTTCCATAGGGCACTAGAAATCATAGTGGGTATAATTTATGTGATGAACAAGCAGATTTCTCACGATAGGAACCACACCTTTTTCCGGCGACAAATTGGTCAAACATTTCGTGAGTTCCGAAAGAGGGAGTTGTATCAATGTTTCTTGCAATAACAAGGTTTTAAAATGACAAATATAACACCTTTTTTTTAAAAACTAATGATCGTACACGCATATAAATCCTTGTTAAAGTTTATTGATACATTTCATCAACAACTTACAATACACAACGTTATGGCAACTTATAACTGCCTTAGGTTTTGTTTACCGGAGACTTGCCGTATTTCTTGTTTGGCTTAAGATCCGTTATATCCCACCCCCAAATTCCATATCATTCAGGTGAAAAACCAGTGGGACTGTACCCGGGTCAGTACGGTATTTAAAACCTTAATTAGTGTGCAGAAAATCACTATTTTTTCAGGGGGCAAGGAGGGGGGGGGGGAGATTTTCCCCACAAAGTAACCTCTAATGACCCCGTATGTGACTTTGTACCCCATTTTGTGAAAATCTTGAAACTACATTTCTTTTTGGCACATAAGAGGTTTCGGCCACCAAGTACTGACAAAGAACTACTGGCCAACTTAAAATGTGGGGGAACGAGTTGGCACAGCGTATCCTTCCCTCGCCTTTCACCAATGAGAGGTCCCGGGGTTGGATCCCCGGTTGGGGCTCGTTCCTGGGGCTTTATATTGTGAATATTGGTTTCTTTATCCATACTCGTTTCCCGCAGGTTTTCTCCGGGTACTCCCGGTTCCCCTCCTGTTATAAAATCAAGCTTCTTGGCATATCTGGCATGTTTCATAGTAAAGTACCCATAGACGTTCCCATCATGATATTGTTTTATTTGGTAGAAAAAATACAAATGATAATTTGATATTTGACTACATGTTATTACTACATACAAAATTGTTTTACATTTTGAAAATTATCTAAAGTGTTTCTAGATTCAAAATGTGTTGCTTTATGTTACTAATTATTGGACAGACACTGTCTGTCCAATGAGCCTGTCCAATAAATGTTAGCTCAAGAAAGTTTTAGGCATGGATATTATATTATCAGAGGATGCATATGCACACTATTTCCTGCTCTTTATTGACATATATAGTTAATCAATAGTTACATTTTGTATTTTTTCCTCCTGATAAAATATATCTATGATTAAAAATTTTGCTAACATTGTTATTTTTTGGACGACATATTGGAACTTTGTCCGTCAACAGTAAACATTAGAAAACCTATTTTAAACTAGAAGACACTTTCCAAAATACTTCTCAAATTTAAAACACTATTTTTTTAGTTACGCTACAAATAGATAAATATCACGTTACTCACTTCTATGTTCTTTTTTTCTGAATAAAAGAATGTCCATGATTAAAGTTTTGGGGAACTCTCTGGGTACTATTCCCTGAAACATGCCATATCTGTTCTGGCATTATGTGTTTCTCTGAAGTGCTGAGCGCCTTTCAGGCTGCCCGCACAGTGCCTTGAGGCATGTTTTACATGGATATGTCGTGGCGTTAAAATACACCATGATTATATAATACACATTACATGTATGATCATTATTATTATGTACACAGATTGACCTTTTTTGATGACCCCTATTTACCTTTGACCAGTTTCATTACAATCAATCACACAAAGTCCCACAAAACACTGCCAAAATCTATCAAACAAAACCACACTTAACCGACTCCTGTTTGACACACGCGAGGGCAGGTGACACGTGTTTTTCCGGGGAACGATGTAATTCTTTTTTGGAATGACTACAAGTGTCTACCAAAATCCTAACAAACTCATACATGATTATTTTTTTTGATCAATTCTGCTGCGGTCATAAATTGGATGAAAAAAATCAAGTTTAAACAAATTGCTGCAACAAAGAAGACGCACTGAGTTGTGTTATTCACAAGAACAGATCAAGAACTTTAGAGCAGACCTCAGATTTCTCTTACAGGGTAAGTGAACACTGCCATTTTTTTCCTCATTTCATGAAGTAAGCACAGCAGCAAGATTCCTACTCCCTGTAACCCAGACTTAGGCTCCTCCATGTGTACTCTTAGCTCTACTCCAAGGTACCCCCTTGATCGCATTATTGTGCAGTACTACAACTAAATACTTGCGAGTACACAACCCCCTTGTGAGAGCACTATGTTACTGAGGCAGTCCCATCCTATTTGTACCTCGCAGTTGCCGCTAGGTGACTGATAGGTACCCATTTAGGCCACCAGGATCTTGCTGCACTCCCACGGGAGTACCTTTGCTGCTACTACCACGGTTTACCTTCACAGACTCCTTAACCGGCTGCCTAGTAGGCAGCAACTTTGGACCATAAGATGCGCCAAACATTCCATTGTTGTTTAGGACTTTCCTGATCATTTCATCATTCAAGCTTCGTAACATTTAAATTTGAGTTGAGCATCACCAAAACCCCAATATATGACATTGTTGTGTAAAACATTACATAATGGGACCAAATGTTAAATAATGAAAAATGCTAAATATTCACCCAAGAGCTTCAAAGCGCATTTGCATGGGGGAGTACCCATGGCAGGTACTCTCGCATGGGGTACTAGTGGTTAAGGTACTGCGTGTGACTTAGGTGATGGTTCCCTCCACTTTGTGGCCAGCGATGTGGTACCATGCGGGTGGGTACCTGTGGCTACTTAACACAGGTAATTCGAAGCTACTCCCATGAAGAAATTGGTTGTGTACAAGACTATAGTAGTAAATAGTAAAATAGTTATTTGCTTGTTGAGAATTGGTAGTATTTAACACGTCATTGTGACAAAACGGCTTCTCTCACCTGGGTTAAGTGAGACAAGCGAGTAAAGGGGGAAAGAATGATCAGGAAAAGTAATAAATTTATAAAAAGTCCCTACATGTCCGAACCGCATGATCGATAAGATGAAGTTGCATTCACTCATCACTAGATCGTGGGTAAAAATGTTGCTGTTTTGATTGTAAAAAGCGATTGCATGCCCTATTCACTACTTTTGCTATATTGAATGGTTAAAAAAACCATTAAAAGATTCCATGTACATGGTTAAAAAATGCATATAATACCATCAAAAATGGTTTATTGAGTTGCAATATCTCTTAAAGGTAAACTCTGCATGGACCGTAACTGTGAAACCATAGATTTTATACAAAAATTTGGGGCATAAAATCATGGGTTTTGACAAGCCTTGAAGGAAAAAATTCAGAACTAACTAGTAAGTGATTTGTACACTGGTCATAGAGACACTGAATCGCTGTGTTAGTAGCCATGTTCTTGACGCCATCATGCGGGTTTTCCGACGACCAGAACACTGAAATGGGAGAGAGAGGAGCTGGAGTGGGTTTTGTTTTCAGCCATCTAACAAAACCCAAATGCTTACAACGCTCCAGTGCGTCTCCACACAGCAAAATAATTTGTGTGTGGGACTAATACTTCAATATCCTTCAAATTTCCTGAATACTGGAGCTCACATGCAATTTGTTAGTGTATTAAGGTACTATTTCAAATTTGTCTATTGTGTTCTCCCTACTTGTTAAGAATCTGGCACTGGGTGGAAAATATGCCCGCATCAAGTCACTGGTGGAAAGAACTTGCAGTTTTTTGACGGTAGGAAAAATAATGCCACATTTGCAAGGCCTCATTCACGACTGTGATAATATTGATGGTTTAACCACTAATTTGTCCGTTTTTTGTTAATATCTTGGGAATTCACTGGATTTTGAGGGCTCAAATTCAGGACGACAATGATAAAAATACGGCCTTTCACCCTTTCATCTTTTCCATCGGATATCAAAATTCGGATACTACTTCGGGTAAATTTGGGGGGGTCCCCCAAGACGATCTCGGAACACCACCTCTAATATGCGAAATTTCGCAATTAACCACGAAACATAAAGCAATATATAACTTTTTTTGAAGAGCACGCCACAAATTTTTCAAAAAAAATTGCGATTTTTTAAACAGCGGTTTGCATTGGTAGCTGGCTAGTAAACTATACCTGTAATGGTTCAGCCTCGAAAATGTCCTGTGTGTCACAACGAAGGAATTTGTTAATTAGAATATTATTATCGGGGGATTCCGATAATAATTCGATCGGCTGCTAGAAACGGCCTTCCAATGTTAAATACCGGGAAATAGTGCATGTATGTGTCTACGCTCATCCCTTAGTTGTTTTAATTGATTCAGGCAGTCAAGTTAGAGGTTATCTTCTCCAGGTGGCATTATTTCAATCATAGACGGACATAAACGTTGCATTCCAGCTCTGCCGTTATTCCAATCTGGGATCCCAATTCTAATTACAAAATCGCTTATTTTATGACAATACGCATTTCTTTCTTTAGCATTCTGGTTCGCAGGTGTAGTTTAATAGACAATTACCAAGCGTACTATGCCAAAATATGACTTTTTGAAAATGGTGGGGGGGGCGCGCTTCAAAAATGTGCCATTATTGCTTTAAAAACTGACTTTAAAATTTGTTGGGTTATAAATTAGACAACCCCTTCCAAATTTAATCATCTACCTGTTGATAATTTGTCATTTTTTGTAGACATCCAACAATCATGTTTTCCGACACACCCCAAGACACTTCCAGCCCGCGCCCCAAGGCTCCCAAACAAAAAGAAAAAAAAAGAAACCCACCAGGCTGGAATACAGCGTATGGTGTGGTCCGTCTCCAGTGTCTGGGCGCACCCCAACTCCCTCCAAATGGATAATTTTATGAACACTCGATTACTCAGGGTACTTGAATCAATTTCCATTTTCCGTGCCCGCCTCCTCCGCTCCCTCCCTCCCTCCCTTAACCCTCCCTCCCTCCCTCCCTCCCTCCCTCCCTCTCCTCCCTCCCTCCCTCTCCCTCCCTCCCCCTCCCTCCCTCCCTCACTCACTCACTCACTCACTCACGTCACTCACTCCACCACTCACTCACTCATCACTCACTCACTCATCACTCACTCATCACTCAATCACTCACTCCCGACGTTACTCCCTCCATACGTACTCCCTCCCGTATCCTTCCCGTACTCCAATAATAGGGTGCATTCATCAAGGAAGATGTCCTTTGTGTCCCCCAGTGGTTAAATTATAAGGCCAGTGGGAAACCTCAATCGGTGGAGTGTGACATTTGTAGTTAAAAATGTGACATGATAATTGTATTTTCAAAATTAAGATGAAATACCTACAATCTTCTTTTGGTCTTATTTCAAAGCCTAGTTTTTCCCATCGTTCATTGACACCGGAATTCAGGCTTCTCCTTGATGCTAATAATTTTATGATCAATTATTACCAACAAGCGTGCAGACGTGGAGGATGTGAGAGCACCGTACCATAGAAAGTCTATGGGAAACTCAAGTTTGACGAAACAAATACTATGAAAACAGTTTTTAATCTATTTGATGTTATAGCATGGAGGATTCTTTTTTCTGTATACTTGATCTTGGACATGCAGCAATAGCAATTAAAACATGGAAAAACAGGTAATAGTATAACTTGCCTAATTAGACTTACTAAGCAAAATAACGAGCTCCAAGATGGTTTTTCCCATGGGCCATTGTGTAAAATTAGCATCGGACTAGTATTTTTAAAACTGATTCCTAAAATGGCCACAACTCAACCAAAACACAGATTCAACATCGTTTATAGTGAAAGAATTAACTAATTAACAGTAGTAAAATAAAATTTGAATTAACTCCCTCATATGAAAATCTCCTTAGGTTTCCAATGTCGATAATAACAAATTGCCTAATCTTTGGTGCACAAGATGACCGCCAAAACTAACATACACAAATTTTATTCAAGGCGATCCTGGTGACGTCATAACACTGACGTCACCGGCGAACCCATCATGCTCTTTCTTCCCTTTGGGGCTACTCTACCTGAACGGTGAGATGTATCTGTTAGCTTCCCGATTCGAGTAGAAATTCAGAAGGTTTGGCTGTATTGGTTCGGCCAGAGATGGGTGTGGAAAACTCTAAGTTTACCGTAGTTAGTCCTGAGTCGTTTTAAGATTTTTGGATTGCGATTCGGCGAATTCTGGACAGATTCGCTGAAACCGCAGGTTCCAGATGGAACTGCCAAATTCGGAAACCCGGTAATTTTCCCCATATAACTATTAAAAATACTTTGAGTTCAATTTGATTGGGTGGTGGTGTACACACTTTTATGTTGTTAGTTGGGACGGCATTATATTACATTTCTCCGTAGCGGAGAGAGGCCGTCCCTGTAAAAACATTTTTGGCTTGTGATTTTTATATCAGTTTTAATATATAATCAATAAAACTCCATATTCGTAGGTGTTTATTTTGCGTAAAATGGTCAGTCATTCACTAGACTTTTAATCAGTGTTCAGGGTCACAGTTTCTATCTCAATTTTTTGTGTGTCTTACAGATTAGTGTCCAGACAAGATTATCCGTTTGAGTGTCCAGACTTTTCTTAGGAAGTTGTCTTTATTTAGTTAAATCGATTATTTCCTTTGTAAGGAGTTCTTTAGAATTTAGTTACGTGATCCAGCGGTCCCATTGTGCCAGCGTTTTCTATAGACTAGACACGATAATTACCTTCTCAGGCCTACCCTTGAAGTCAGGTGTGTACCTAGTTTTTCGACCTCTCTTTGTTTGTCTTGCAGATTCCTCTTTTGTCCTTCTCTCGAGGACTGTCTTTGTTTGTAAATTACGGTCTTAGAGAAGGATATTAAATGAGTTACTTGAGTGTACGCGGCGTGGAACCGCGCTGTGGGAGCGCACTTGGAGCTGCCTCAGTCCCAGCCGTAGGGACAGAGGTGGTTCATGCCTGGCGAAGCTCGCCTTGGGGAGTGAAGCTCACAGGGCTGATGGATGCAGCTTCCATGTAGGGGGGAAGAGGTGCTGAATCAGGAGCCGCCAGTACTTCGGGGACCGCGGGAGCTTCGGCTCGGCTGAGAACCCCCTTCGGGCGGGAGGTTCGCCAGGATGAGGTTGCGCTCCCATAGGGGGGGATGATGCCTCCTACGGTGCCGGAAACTGCACCTGGTGAGCTGTAGGCAGTGCTCGTCCGCCGACCTCTGGGGCTGGCTTGGGCTTAAGCACTGGTCGGGCGTCAGTTCATCCGCGGGCTCCTCGGCGGAGCTGCACCCTGGGTGGAACCAACCCGGTCTGGGTTCGGGGCTTTCCCCGCGGCGCGGGGGGCCAATTGCGCCTCTGCCTGCGGGATGGGCTCCGAATCAGGCGACAGGCGGGGGCGTTTGCTCTCATCATGCCTGTGGGGGTTGGTACCGGGACTGACACCGGGTGCGGTACCTGCCGTCTCTTCCGTGTCGCGGGCCGTGGTCATCCAGTTTTACTGGGCGCCTACTTCCGTGGCTTCGACCCTGCCGGCGGCTGGGATCTCGTCCTCCGGGATGGGGTCTCAGCTTGCGGGCTGGGGGGTACGGGGGCGATGGTTTTTTTTGTGCCGCCGTGCTCAGCCTTCGCTATTGCGGGTCCCCCGTGGGTTGCCAACATGGGGGCACAAGGGGGGGGGGGGCAGGCCTGGTCCTGTGGGTCATGGCGTATCCTGGGTCCAATCTAGGGCAGGAAGCTGGTGCGTACGGGCAGCAGCCCGCTCAGGGTTGGACTCGGGGTGCGGGCCTTGGCTACGGGGTTCGGCCACGCCTACCCAGAATTTGGGTTTCCAGCTCGACCTGGGGTTACGGCTAGGGTGGTTTGCACATCGGGATATCCCCCCGCATTGCCTTTCGGAATGGCCGGGCCTATGGTTTTTCCATGTGCTGGCTACGCGGGTGTGGCTGCAGGGTACCCCCCGGGCCTGGTTCCTGCGACTCAGCCGGCGGTGACGCAGGCTCAGATGCCTGTGTGTTCACGGGCGCGTTGGGGGGTCCCCCACAGCAGGATTACAGTCACCCTCCAGTCCCCTTCCCGTAGTGCTGCTTCTGTAGCGGGCAACTAGGTTCCGAGGACTCGGATGCGTGTTGCCTTGGGACGACGATGCTCCGAGGAGTCGGGGGGTGGGTTGCGGAGGCGGCCCAAGGAATCCCATCTCACAGGAAGAGTTGTGTAAGCAGGTCTATGCTTCGATGTCGGTATGCCAGGGCGGGTGGATTCGCTGAGCTCGGTCCACGCCAGGTGCACGAGATTCTTTCGGAGGTGTCATGGCCGGAGATCTCTAATGCGCTGAGCGGGATGGTCTGACTGACAGAGGACCAATCGTTTGGGGGGGCTGCGGCGGAGATCTCTGCTCAGGCGGCGTTGACTTTGTCTCGGTCTTTTCGCGAGAGGTTGGACAATACCTTGTCACCGGATCAGCATGGTCAAGGAGTGAGCGGAGAGTTGATCGGCGGTCCTTCGAGCTCGAGGACTACGAGAAAACTCTGTGCCGGACGGACCTCGAGGGGAGGTCCGTGAGCGTCTCCCTACGGGGGCGGTCTAGCCTGTCTGCCTTCTCGTGGTTCTGCGAGGGTGAGCTGGCCGACGTCGACGGGGGTTGCGGTCGCTCATGCAGATGCTTAGGGTTTTTCAGCTGACTCTCTTGAACCATTTGAATGATTGCAGTGGCTAGGCCGGGAGTCACCCGAGTTCGTTTGGGTGTGTCTCTAGAGCGGGCTGGGCGCCGGGCGCTGGAAGTGGTCTTGCACTTGCGTCACGCACTTTGGTGTTGGTCGCCAAAGAAACGTCTTTGCTCACTATAGGGCATCCTCCGGTGGCCGACAGCCTCAAACAGGGTTTCCCTGTCTGGGTTTCTCTGTTCGGTTCGGAGTGGATTCTGCCATTGGAGCGGGTTCGAACTATGATCAACAAACGAGAAGACCTTGAGGTTGGGCTCGACAAGTTCAGGGGAAGGGACAAGGCTGCTCCTCGTAGGAAGCGTTCTTATAAGAGGGATGGCGGCCAAGACCCGTGCTCTCCGCGACTGCCGCTGCAGCCAGTCTCTTAGGCGTCCTCCGGTACGTAGGGGGCAAGCGGAAGCGCGGGGGCAAGGGGGAGAGCCAGACTTTAAGCATTCCCTGCTCAAGGAGTATGGCATTTGACGGGTTGGCAGCCGCTGCTCCGGCCTTTGTCCACGAGCAGCCTTCCACGGGGGTTACCTCCGGGGGGCGGCCGCTTGATCAGCATCGCTACGAGAAAGAAATCGTCGGCCGAGGGTGGTGAGAGTGTGGTATCCGACGATTACTGTCTGGATTCAATGCTCCGCCACCCCGTCATTCTGTCATGAGGGTCACACGATACACCACAGTTCAGAGAGCGTCATGGTCCTGCTTCAATAGCGGGACCTTCGACGTACGTAAGCAGGACAATCGTACCTATCCTCTCGATTCTCGAGAGGGCTTTTGGTCGAGCTTCTTCCTAGTCCCAAGAAGACGGACGATATTGGCGGCCGATCTCAATCTGAGCCGCTCAATGTATCATCTGAATTTTTGGATGGGGACGTTGGGCCATGCTCTCCGCCGCCTATTCAAACTGTTAGGCGACGCTCTGGATCTCAAGGACGCCTACCTCCCACATTCCAAATCGAACGGTGAGAACGAAATCTGGTAAGCTTCCGGATAGAGCTAGTAGCATACCAGTTCGGGTACCTCCCGGTCGGCCTGTCCACGGCGCCGCGAGTATTAACTCGGTGTGGTCAAGGCCATTGGCTCGGTTCTCAGGCGCAGGGGATTAAACCTTTGTCCTATATGGACAACTGTTGATTTACAGCCCAGAACGAGGGATCGCTTCGCCCACGCCAAGTGGGTGGGGCAGGGGGGGGTCATGAAGTTGAGTTCTCGTGAACTTTTCGAAATACAACTTCGGACCGGGGTGGTAAGCTTCGGGCTCGGCTGGAGCCTCACCCTTGGGTGGGAGGTTCGCCAGGCTGTGGTTGGCGCTCTCCCTTCGGGAATGATGCCTCCTCCGGGAGCTAAATGCACCTGGTTGATGATGTAGGCAGTGCTCGTCCGCCGCCCGGGGCTGGGGGGGAGGCTGGGCCTTGAGCACTTGTCGGCACAGTCAGTCATCCGCGGCTCCCTTCGGGGAGCTGCGGGTTGGCACCAAACACCTGTCTGGTTCGGGGGGCTTTCCCCGAGGGGGGGGCACTTGCTGCCTGCTGCTGCGGAAGATGGTGGGCTCCGAATCCGGGCAGGCGGGGGCGGGGCCGGTTGCTTCTCATGCCTGCGGGGTTGGTTTCGGGACTGACTGTCGGTGTGGTACCTGCCGTCTCTTCCTTGTCTCGGGCCGTGGTCATCCAGTTTTACTGGGCGCCTACTTCCGCGACTTAGACCCTGCCTGCGGTTGGGATATCGTCCTCTGGGATGGGGTCTCGGGTTGCGGGCTGGGGTACGGGGGGCGATGGTTTTCGGTGCCGCGGTCCCTCAGCATTCGCTTGCTGGTCCCCCGTGGGTTGCCAACCGGGTTGGCAACAAGGGGGGGGGGCAGGCCAGGTCCCTGTGGGTCATGGCTTGGATCCTGGGTCCAATCTAGGGCAGGCAGCTGGTTTTAAGGGCAGCAGCCAGCTGAGGGTTGGACTCGGGGTGTGGGCCTTGGCTACGGGGTTTGGCCACCGCCTCCACCAGACTTTGGGTTTCCCGCTAGACCTGGGGTACGCTAGGGGTGTTGCACATCGGGCGTATCCCCCCGCTTTGCCTTTTGGCATAACCGGCCCTATGGGCGTTCCATGGGCTGGTTATGCGGGTGTGGCGGCAGGTACCCCCCGGGCCTGGTTCCTGCGACTCAGCTGCGGATGGTGACGCAGGCTCAGCTGCCTGTTCTGTCACGGGCGCTGTTGTCTCAGCCAGATCAAGTCAACCTCCAGTCCCCCTTCCCGTAGCGCCTGCTTCTGTAGCGGGCACTTCAGGTACCAAGGACTCGGATGCTTCGTCTGCCCTGGGCGACGAGGCTCGAGGAGCGGGTTGGGTGGGGAGGCGGCCAAGGAATCCCAATGGAACGAGTTGGTGAAGCAGGTCTCTGCTTCGCGTCGGATTCCAGGGCGGGTGGATTCGCTGAGCTCGGGCCACGCCAGGTGTACGAGAGTCTTCGGAGGTCGTCATGGCCTTCGATCGCTCATGCGCTGAGCGATGGATCTTGTCCTGACAGCGACCCACTTCGGTTGGGGGGCTGCGGAGGAGATCTCTGCTTCAGGCGGGTTGACTCTGTCTCGTCTTTTCGCGAGAGGTGGACAGTACCTTGTCCCCGGAATAAGGAATGGTCCAGGCGTGAGCGGAAAGTTGATCGGGTCCTTCGAGCTCGGGGATACGAGAAGAACTCGTTGCCGTGCGGACCTCGAACGGGAGGTCCGCAAGCGTCTCCCTACGGGGGCGGTCTAGCCTGTCTGCTTTCTCATGGTCTGAGGCGGTTGAGTGGCCGTACGTCGAAGGGCGGTTGGTTTCGGCGCTCATGCGATGTGCGGTTTTTCAGCGACTCTCTTGAAACAATTTGAGATTGCAGTGGCTAGGCCGGGAGTCACCCGAGTTCGCCCGGGTGTCTCTCGCCGCGGGCTGGGGCGTCGCGGTGTCGCGGACGTGGCTTGACACTTGCGTCACGCACTTTGGTGTTCGTCGCAAGAGAACGTCTGCTCATCTAGCGGCCCCCCCCTCTCTCGGTGGCCGACAGCCTTCACCAGGGTTTCCCTGTGGTTTTCTCTGTTCGGTTTCGGAGTTGAATTTGCCATTGAGCGAGGTGCGGACTCTGATCACAAACGAGAAGAAACTTGAGGTTGGGGCTCGCCAAGGTTCAGGGGAAAGGACAAGGATGCCTCTCGTAGAAAGCGTTATCTAAGAGGAGGGCGGCCAAGACCTCGCTGGCCTCTCCGACGACTGCCGCTGCTCCGCCAGTTTCTTAGGCGTCCTCCGGGACGTCTGGGGGAAGCGGAAGCGCGGCAAGGGGGAGAGCCAGACTTCTTTTAAGCTTCTTTGTTCAAGGAGTCTGGCATTTGAAGGGTTGGCAGCCGCTGCTCCGGGACCTTGTCCACGGCAGCTTCCACCCGGGGTTACCCTCCGGTGGGCGGCCGCTTTGATCAGCAGCGCTGACGAGAAAATCGTCGGCCGAGGGCTGGGGTGAGGAGGCGTGGTATCCGACGTACTGTTCTGGAATTCAAGCTCCCTGCCACCCGCATATGGTAGGAGGGTCCACGCTCCCAACAGTTCCAGGATGAGTCAGGTCCTGCTTCAATAGCGGACCTTCAACTAAGGCAGGCAATCGTTCCGATCCCCCTAGATTTCGAGGGGGCTTTTGGTCGAGCCTTCTTCCTAGACTCCCAAGAAGAAGGACGCTTGGCGGCCGATTCTCAATCTGAGCCGTCAAGAGTATTCATCTGCATTTGGATGGGGACGTTGGCTCACGCTCTCCGCCGCCTATCAAACTGTTAGGCGACGTCTATGGATCTCAAGGACGCCTACCTCACATTCCAACGAAAGGGGAACCGAAATTGGTTACGGCTTACAGATAGACTAGTATCGTACCAGGTCCGGTGTCTCCCGTTCGACCTGTCCACGGCGCCGCGATTCTTCACTCGTGTGGTCAAGGCAATTGGCTCGGTTCTCGGACGGCCGGGGATCAACCTTTGTTCCTATCTGACAACTGGGTGATCTACAGCCGAAGAGGGGATTCTCGCTATCGCCAACGCCACGTGGGGTGGGCAAGGGTGGTCATGAAGTGGAGTTCTCGGTGCACTTTTCGAAATCCAATTCGAACGAGTCCAGTTCCCAGTTTCTTTTCGGGGAGGCAGCTGGATCTTCAATGGCCGTGTATTCCCAGCAGGAGCGTGTAGCCATTATTATCAACGTGCTACGCTCCTTTCCGGTGTCAGCCGAGCTTGTGCTGTGGCTTGGCTCTGGGTTAGGGAGTCATGGCCAGCTTGTGACATCGTGCCTTATGTTGCAGCGTATTGTGGACCAATCCAAGCTCGCAATTATGGCGCTCTATCGCCCGTCAACGGAAAGCGGTAGAACACTTTTTTCCTTATGTGGGTACCGATGATTGCGATGTGAGGAAGCTCTATCGGTGGAGGTTGGCCAACCAATCTCTTCCGGAGCAGGGAGGGAGTTCCATCATTCCAAGCCCAGCCTGATCTGACCAAGGTCGGGTCAGGGCGGGGCGTCACATCGGGCCCGAGACAGTTTTCGGGACGCTGGTCGGCACGGATCGGTCTCTTCACTCAATGTCATGGAACTGTCAACAGGGGTTTTATCTCTGCATCATTTCCGGGACTTGGTGGCCGGTTGAAGATCCTCATCGGATCCGAAAAACCACGGGTGGGGTAGTACACATCAACTGGCAGGGTGGACGAGGATTCTCCCACTCTTGTGGTATCGAACGAGACTTCGGATCGAGTGGTTGCTTCGATAGGAGGGGGAGGGGGATCACGTTTACAGCTGTTCACATCCGGGCGTTCAAAGTCACTGCGGAATGTCTATCCAGGGGCGGGACCTGGAGTGTTCGCTTTGTCTCACGGGTGAGTGAAACAGTTCTGACGGGGTGGGTTCTAGATCGCCCGTCGACAGATTCTGTTTGCGTCCGCGGAAATGCCTAGATTCGCGTACTGCCTACCTGGGAAGCGTTCCCGGAGCATGGGCATCGGATGCTCTTTCTCTGGAATGGTCGGGGATGAAGGTTCACGCCTCCCCCGATCCCACTCACATGAGTGGGGGGGTAGACTTAGTAGGAAGGGTCGACTGCGGCGTAATACTGTGGTCCCTTCTGGGCGTCAGCCCGTGAGCCGTGGTTTTGTCGCTTGGTGAACTGTTTCAGGGTCACCGCGGAAGTTCTCGCGGGACTCTCATTGTCATGTGGGATTACCTGCGGATGGTCCAGACGAATCTGGTGATGTTATCTGCGCGTGGCGCTGCAGGAAATGTCCCAGACGCAAGGCTTTTGCGGGCGCTGCCGATTGGCGGCCAGGGGCTGGCGACGATCCACACACGTCACTTATTATGGACGATGGCGGGTCTTCGCTAAGTTGTGCAGGACGAACAAATTTTGTCGGCCACTTAATCTGTTCATCAGATCGCAGAACTTCATGAGTTCTATTCAGTAGTGGCCTTAGACACGACCCACAATATGATTCTCAGGTTGGCGGTTCGGTTCTTTCACTGAGGAACGGCCCCTGGGGCTATACCGAGAGGTGATGAGTCCTTGAACCGCCTATTACTTAGCATGTTCAACACCCGGCTGCCAACGAGGCCAGTTATGACTGAGTGGAACTTGCCAACCGCAATTGCAGAGTTTTCGAAGGGTGCGTACGAGCCGATAGGCTCCGTCAGTCTGGCCGCTGTTAGTCAAAACTATTTTCCTGCTGGAGATGGCGTCAGGCCGTTAGCGCCTCCGAAATGCACGCATTGTCGGTGGGGAAAATTTTTAGTTTTTGGAAGTTCGGGTGCCATTTCTGCCCGCGGTGCTTATCCAGTATGAACGACCTGGCTTAAGGGACACGCCCCTCGTTTTTGCCGGACATAACGGTTGATTCTGCCGTGAGGGCGGACTGGCTAAGGTGTCGGTGGGAGCACTCGATTTTTTACCTCTCCGTACTAAGACCTTTCGTTAGACAAAGTTGGGTCTGCGAAGTTATCAATCGGGGCCAATGCGGTGGTGGAGTCGCGCGAACGTTGACGGCTCACTCCCCCAGAGCTGGGGCAAGTTCGACTTTTCACCGCGGCCTCCGCCGAGAACAAACAATCATAAAATACGTGGCTGACGCTCATCTAATTCCGTCATAACAAAGTACATGAAGGATATGAGCCTGAGGCCGACGGTTTTTCTCGCGCCGTCCTCGAACAGCGTGAGTATGATTAGTTCAAGGTAAGTCGCTTCCCGGGACTTTAACCGTAATTTACATATATGGTGGAACGGGGACGAAAGTGGGGCATACTTGTCCTAGGCCTTTAAAAGCTTTCGCACTCTGTATCCAAGGGAGGTGCTGACACGCGGCCGCTATTTGAGGGTAGCTACGGGTTTCGTTTACGCTTGGGTTTGCTATTCGAATTGTGTTAGTCTCTCTTTTCGTGCGACAACTTCCTCCGGCCTATGGTCGGGGCTAGTCTGGAAAAAGGGGGTTTTTTCATGTCGAGTGCAATTTGTTTATTATAGACATGGAAACCCTAAGGAGATTTCAAATATGAGGGAGGTTTGTTCGAAAACAGTAATGTTTTCTTACCTTCCCGTTATTGGAACTCCTTTTTCAATGTCGATCCCTTACCACCCAGCCCCATCTGGGTGTGCACGAGAGGTGAGCCTATGGGCTTTTTCTTTGTTTTGGGTTGCGGAAAAGAGAAAGAGAATGATGGGATCGCGGTGACGTCAGTGGTATGACGTCACCAGGGCTCGCGCTCTGAATAGAAAAATTTGTGTATTGGTAGTTGGGGGGTCATCTTGGCAACAAAGATGATGCAATTTGTTATTATCGGACATTGGAAAAAAGGAGGATTTCAAAAAGGGAGTTTTAAGAAAAACAATACTGTTTTCGAACAATTAGGTGTTTGATAACGAATGGTTATTTAAAGCCACCTGTTACCCACGTAAGGACTCGCTGACACCCTTACAAACTATATATTTGCTGAATGCTCTTTTAGTGGTGTTTCTTTCAATTTGTGGTCCCCAAGTCAGTCAGCATTCTTCGACGGAAATTAAAATTTACAGAGTAACACTTTTACCCTCGCGCAGGAGCAGCGATAGTGTATAGTCATGAGGGACGGGTTCTCGATTTTGTAGTGACGACTATCAGGGGCTCCTTTTGATCGTACGTCGATGAAAATTTGGTAGTGGGTGGGAGGGATATAGGTCAAGTCTCGATTAGACGATTTCCGAAATATGTGTGTTTTGGCCGTTCGGAGCGGTTGTCGGGCTTTGGCTCTTTTAGAATTGGAGGGAAATTGGAGGAAAAATTGGTAATATGCCGTGAAGCCAGGACCATGCGCCTGTGCACTTTAGAGTACGCCCTGACGAGGTCTGGCATATTGGACAAAGAATTTCGCCGTGTTCTTCTATGGTTCTATTAGACGTCGATCGAGTCATGCTCTTATGGATAGGCCATGGCCTATCATATGAATGGTGTTTGTAAGCTCCGTCTATTCAAGGGTGTCAGCGAAAATAGTACGTTGATAGCTCTCCTGTATTACGGCAGGTCCAGAAGTATTCCACGGTGTAGTCTGTGTCACAGATTGCGAAAAAGGTACTGCAAGTATGAAGGGTCTGGCGAGCTAGCACCAAACATTTTCCCCAGTGCGACGGCCACATAGGTAGCTAATTTAATATGACGATCTTACTTCAGCACGCCCGTTAGTCATGAGGGGGTTTGCCCTTGCCCGGTTCAACAATGGGAGTCGATGAAAACATTACGTGACTCGTTGATTAACAAAAAGATGTTTGCCTTGGTGGATATGGCAAATAACGTCGGTTATTGCACGGAGCTTGAGGGCTGTCAATTAGAAACACAGTTCAACAGCATGATTCAGCGAGTGCCATAATCCCACATTGCTTACAGTACAGTGAGTGTCGGTCGATATTCGTATGTATGCGAAGGTATAAATATGTTAGCATGTTGCACGAGTTATAGACTTAGCGAATCATACCAAAAACCAACAGGGAGTGGATCGAGATGGGGGCAGCTTGGATTAATCATTGAATTTGTAAATTATAAATTCATAGATGTTTCCTGTACAAACACACCAGGCCCTCATGATGTTGTTGCACTAATGGAACTTTGGGGAAAATCCCCATTGCCACAGCAGTTATTAACCTGTGCGGGGTGGATCCATTCTAAACACAAGCAGACTTTAGCACAAAACTTACTCTTGAATTCAAGTTAGCGGGGTCAAAGCACTGAGGGCATGTAATCCAATTTAGACGTAGTTCATGGTTGAACACGTGTAAACACAAAATATTTACAAAAAAGTCCTATTTTTTGTGTGTTTCGAAGTAATGTTTTCTTATTCCAAAACTACTGAAGACAACTCCACTGTAAGGTTTTATTTCTGATTTTTTAATGTATGAATAACGGACAAAGTCGTATATGGCTGTATAGTCATTTGATTGCTTATGCACTTGTCAATGTCAATCCCGGCCATGGGTCCGGGACTAGCGGGGCCTTAGCCGGGAATGTACAGTTTGCTGTCGTGACACCCCCCGCCTTTGTTCCCGCTAAAGTAACACGAATCGCGGGTAGCCGGGCTTACATTTTTGTACATCCCCCGCTATTATCCGGCCCCTACTAGCCGGGCTTCGGTTTGACAATCCCCGTATATTCTTGGGCAGTGGGGCCGGGACTGATTTAACTCTGTACATCCCGGCCGGTCCCGGCTATGTGAAAAACAGGTCTAAGCTATATAAAATCATTACTACATTGGATCGCCGGAGAGTGGCAGAACCGAGCCGAAATTTAACCACATTGAAATATGTGTTGGAGAAACAACCCTAGTTTAGTTGGTGTTAAAAAACACATCCACATTATCACGGCGATATTGACCAGAAACGTAGCAGAGTAATGTTCTAAACCCCTGCATCATATCTACCAAGGGAAACTTCAGCCAAACAACAAGATAATCACGGTGTTTGTCGTTTTGTCGGCCTACTCTGTGAAGTGACTTCTTTGTATTAACTTGAATAGATGCCCATGCCGTACTCTGTCAAATGGGTATCAATATGCGACCCGTTGGTAATTTCTTGGGTTCAGTTGATATTATTTTTTTTAAACATTTGACTGTTGATTTGTTAGTTTTTTTAGCCATTTTACGTGAAAATAGCGCTCCTCGGATTATTGTGGATATCTCGGACCGTGCACGACGTGCATTGGTTGATACTGCATAGCTTGCCTTTACGATGACATCGAAATGTGAAGAGATCGGACTGCAAATGGTAGCTATATAAAAATGGTGGATATATACAGATTTGCGGCGATTACTGTCAATGATAGCTGTTTTATATGGTGTGGACACATGCGTTTAAAGTCCCGTGTATGTAACGGCGGAGCCGGCAAATTTTTGTACCTCCGGCGCTAAGTCCCAGCAATCATCAATGATTGTCCCGGCATGGCGGGGACAAGCTCACGTACATTCCCGGCCAAGTCTCGGCTAACATCCAAGCGTGCGGGCAATAATTTTTTGTACATGCCCGGCTATTTCCCGGCATATACCCCGCTAGTCCCGGGACCCCCAGGGCCGGGGGGATTGAAATTGACAAGTTGCATTTATATTGCTGTATATTTGAGGCTTGGCCGCCATCGTCTGGCGGGGACATGCATCTGGTGGTGGTAAAGGCCCATGTCCACCTTTGGACCCCTGGCCCTTTGTAACCATGTGATCTCATTGTGACCTTGGTGACCTCATGGGACCATGGTGACCTCATGTGCCCCTGGTGGACCTCATGGGCCCTGGTGACTTTTTGTGGCCTTGGTGACTCATGCACCTTGGCCCCATTTACAAGTCGGTGCATCGGGAAGGAGATGGGTGGGTTCCTATTATGGTTTTGTGTTATTTTGCATGAAAAAGCCGAAATTTAAAATATGAGCGCAATCGGGACTACCGTTGTTCGCGTACTGACAGCCAATTTTACGATTTTCGCAAACCGGCCGCCCCGCGTGGCAATACTGGGTGTGAAAACGTACCCAATCTCTCTAACCACGGGCCCATATGTTTAAAATTGTGTTATGGAAAGCTAATTTATGTGAAATCATTTCAGAGTCATTTTTGATGTCGGAGTAGTACCTTGACAAATGTATTGACCTGTTCACCGTTACTGGACCTTGAATTGACCTTGTTTTTTTTTTTTTTTTTTTTTTTTCTGGGGGAGTAGGTGACGACAAACATTAATTTTGGTAAAAAAAATCATACTACTTCTTGTTTTCTACGAAAATATCAAAAAAATTAGAGTTACAATATTTTTGGTTGTTTTTTAGAAGGCTACTCCAAGTACAGGTGTTCAGTTCAAATAAGTATGGTATGCAATTATAATATTGTATTGTATCAAATTCTTATGAAAGGAAATAAAATTTAAAGGGGCAAAACCACTTTTTACACTCGCGCATATAGACAGCGCTAGTTGTATTAGTCATGATGGACGGGTCTCGATTTTGTACGTGACGACTATCAGGGGCTCATTTTTGATCGTACGTCGATGATTGAAATTTTGGTAGTGGGTTGGGGATGGATATGGGTCAAGTCTCGATTAGAGCGATTTCCCGAAATCTGTTGTGTTTTGGCCGTTCGGAGCGGTTTTTTTTTTCGCGGCTTTAGAATTTTTAGAATTGGGGGGAAATTGGAGGGAAATTGTTTTAATATGCCGTGAAGACAGGACCCATGGCGCTGTGCATTTAGTTCGCCCTGCCGAGGGGTTTCGGGCATTTGGCAAGAATTCTCGCCTGTTCTCCTCTGGTTCTATTAGACGTCGAGCGAGTCATGTACTTATGGAATAGGCCGATGCCTATATATTATTGATGAATTGGTGTTTGTAAGCTCAGTCTATTCAAGGGTATCAGCGAAAATAGTAACGTTGATAGCTCTTCCATGCTATATTACGGCGGTTCAGTAAGTTATTTCCCACGGTTTTGTTGTAGGTAGTCTGTTTGTCACAGATTGCGAAAGGTGACTGCAATATGATGGGCTCTGGAGAGCACCAAAACATTTCCCACAGTGTCGGGCCTAGCTAGCTAATTTAATTGCAGATCTTACTTTCCGCACCGCCGTAGTCATGAGGAGGGTTCTGCCCTTGGCCCCGGTTCCACCAATTGAGAGTAGAGACAAACATACGTGGACCTCGTTGATACAAAAAACTATGTTGCCCTTGGTGGATCATGGAAAATACCGGTCTGTTAGCCACGGAGCTGAGGGCTGTCATTAGAACACAGTCAACATTGCACTGAGTACAGCGGTGGGCTATCATACCACATTGCTACAGTACAGCGGGTTGGTCGCTATTCGTATAGTTCTGTTATGCCGAAGAGGTTATAAATATGTTAGCATGTTGCAAGGTTATTAGCTTAGCGACATTCATACAAATACAAACAGGGGATGGCATCGAAGATGGGGCCGGCAGCTTGGATTAATCATTGATTGTAAATTATTAAATTCATAGTATTGTTCATGTACAAACACACTTCTGCCCTTCATGATGGTGTCCTAATGAAAAAATTGGGGAAAATCCCATGTGCACAGCAGTTAACCTGTGCGGGGTGGACAGTTCTAAACATCAGCCAGAATTAGCACAAAACTCTTATCTTGTCAAGTTACCGGGTCAAAGCACTGAGGGCAGTTAATCCTAATGTAGACGTCGTCATTGTTTAACACACGTTAAAAAAAATTTTACAAAAAATCCTATTTTTTGTTGTGTTTCGAAGTAATGTGTTCTTATTCCAAAACTATGAAGAACAACTCCACTGTAAGGGTTATTTTGATTTTTTTAATGTATGAATAAGGGACAAGTGTATATTGCTGTAGTCTATGATTGCTTATGCATTGTCAAATTCAATCCCGGCCCTGGGGGTCCCGGGACTAGCGGGACTTAGCCGGGGAATGTACATTTTGCTGTCGTGACACCCCCGCCTTTGTCCCCGCTAAAGTAAACACGAAAACCTGGGTAGCAGGGCTTACATTTTTTGTACATCCCCTGCTAGATCCGGCCCTACTAGCAGGGCTTCGGGTGTGAAAATCCCCGTATATTCTTGGGCAATGGGGGGGGGGGGGACTGCTTTAAAACTGTACAATCACTGGCTCCACGGTCCCGGGCTATGCTACAACAGGTCTAGCTATAAAATCATACTACATTTGGGATCGCCGGAGAGTGTCAGGACCGAGCCGAAATTTCACCACATCGGAAATTATGTTTTGAGAAACCCAAACCCGTTGTGGTTTGTTAAAAAAATCAACATTACAGGGCGAGATCTGACCTCTAAACGTAGCAGAGTAATATCTAAAACCCTGCATCATATCTGCCCACGGAAAAAAAACTTCAGCCAAACAACAAGATCATCACGTGATTGTCCTTTTTTGTCGGCCCTACTCTGTGATGTGCGTCTTTGCTATTTAAACGTTGAATATATGCCCATGCCGGACTCTGTCAGTGGGTATCAATATATTGCTAGCCCTTCGTTGGTAATTTCTTGTGATTCAGTTGCTTATGTTTTTTAAACATTTTCCTGTTGATTTTTTATGTTTTTTCTAGCCATTTTACGTTGAAATTCGATCCTCGGATTAGGTGATATCTCGACCGTGCGCGACGTGCATGTGTGCTACTTGTATAGATTGCCTTTCACGATGACATCGACATGGAGAGATCGGACTGCATGGTAGCTATATAAAATGGTGATATATTAGGCAGATTTGACGGGCGATATGCTCACGATAGACTGGTTTTATATGGTGTGACACATGCGTTAAAGTCCCCGTTTATATGTCCCGGCGGAGCGGGGCAAATTTTGTACCTCCCCGGCTTTAAGTCCCAGCTATCATCAAGATTGTCCCGGCAGTGCGGGGACAAGCTAACGTACCTTCCCAGCCAAGTCTCGGCTAAATCCCAGCTTGCGGGCAATCTTTTTGTTAAAAAAACATGCCCGGCTATGTCCCGACATATACCCCGCTATGTCCCGGGACCCCCAGGCCGGGATTGAAAAATTGCCAAGTGCATTATGATTGCTGTATTATTTTAGGCTTGGCCGCCATCGTCTGGCGGACATCGCAATCTGGTTGGTGGTAAGCCATTCACTTTGTGCCCCATGTCACCTTGTAACCCTCATGTGATCTCATGTGACCTTGGGGACCTCATGGGACCCGGGTGACCTCAGGGGACCCTGGTGACCTCATGGGAACCCTGTGACCTCTTGGACCTTGGTGACCTCATGTCACCTTTGGCCCCATTTACAATTCGGTGCTCGGGAAGCGATGGGTGTGAGCTCTATTTGTTTTTTTTGGTTATTTTTGCCTGAAAAAGGCCGACATTTAAAATATGACGCAATCACTACCGTTTGCAGTTATGACACGCCAATTTTTACCGATTTTCGCAAAATCTGGCCGCACCCGCAATACGAAAACACCATATCTCTCAACCCCCTGGGCCAAATATGTTAAAATTCGGTGTCTATGAAAGCTAATTCATGTGAAATCCATTTTCAGAGTCATTTTTTTGATTAAGGATTAACTTGAATGTATTGACCTTTTCACCTTACTTTTGACCTTGAATTTGAGACCTTGTGGGACCAGGTGGCCGCAAACATTAATTTTGTAAAAATCACGACTTCATGTTTGGCTTACAAATATCAACAATTATAGTTACAATATTTTTTGTTGTTTTTTAGAGCTACTCCAAGTACAGGTTTTCAATTCAAAATTTATTTGTTTATGCAATATACATATTGTATTGTATCATACTGTATTGTTGATGCATACAATCTGTAGATATCAAATTGAATTTGGCTGCTTTGGCTCCTCAGTTTGTAGACCGCAGAGATTAGACCTGTGATTAGAACATACAATGTACATATGATACGTCTGTGTCTGTGCCATCTCAAACTTGCACTGCAACTACATGTATGTGCCTGTTTCATACACATCTTCTGGTGCAACATTGAAGAATTTTAAACCAAGAGATTGTTTTGCAGAAGTCCATCTGGAATCACATTTCAGGATTTAATCATGATATTGTCACTGTAGACTGGCCTTAAAAATGATGCAGTTAACAGTTCGCTTATGTCCCATCAATTCACAAGTACTTTTGCCATGCGAAGTGGCAGAAGTTCCATTCCGCATCTATCCAAAATCATCCTTGTGACTGCATAATTTTATGAAGTTGTTCTTGTTCTGTAACTTGCTGAGACGTGTGGTGACAGCCTGTACATCCATCAGTGAAATAGTGATATTCAGGCACCGTGGGATATTCACTCTTCAAGTATGCCAACACTTCCAGTGTGGTCTCTGCATTCACTAATGACACCCTGCTATGATGCTCTATAGGGTCCTGTCTTCTTTTCGGTAGTAGGCAACAAATGGATGCAGAGTGGCTTGCTTATTCTTATCTTGTACAAGATAAGAATAGTTTTCAGCAAATACCTGCAGAATGAGATACTTCAAAAGAGGTCATATTGGCTTTAAGCGTTTCATGCCGTATGGGCTTTGGGATTTTGCTAAATGAAGCAGTAGTGTCGAAACTTCTCTATTGGGCTTGACAAGTTTTCAATGAAATCATCCTTTGATTCAACTACAGTATTATCAGTTTGGTTCTCTGGTTTAAACCACAGCTTATGGTCTAAAGTTCATTACTTGGGGAATATCTGTAATATTCCCACTGATTTTAAATTGTCCTTACCATACCCACTGACTAACATAGTCACAATAATTGACATGTTCAGTACAAATTACTAAAACCATAGGCATGGAATAGTCGAGGATTGTCAAATTTACATGAGGATGCATACTTTGAAGCAGATATATAGCAAGCAAACAAAAGAAAAATGTAACTCTAATTTTTTTTTATATATATTATAGAAAACATATAGGGGTATGATTTTTTATGAAAAACAATTTAGCATTTCACCTGTCCCAAAGGGGTCAAATTCAAGGTCAAAGTAAAGGTGGTGTTGAAAAGGTCAATACATTTAAGTTGCTCCTACATAAAAAAGACTCTGACTCTTGAAAATGGATGTTATTAGGTAATTAGCTTTCCATAGACACCCAATTTCAACATTATTGGCAGGGGTCCGCAAGATATAGTCGTTTTCATATTGTGGGTGCGGCCGTTTTAGCAAAAATCAGTAAAAATGGGCGTGTCGTAGCGCTGAAACCGTACGTCCGATTGCGATCAATTTGAAATTCTGCTTTTTCGCCAAATTAACCCTAAAATCCAAATTATGAGCAAAATGGAGAAGGTAAGGTGTATCGATGGTTGAATTGACACGGAATGACCCCAATAGGGTGTTGAGAATGAGCGGGGGAACGAGAAGATGATATGCGGGTGTTAAAAAAAAACCCTTTATAGAGAACAAGGAGGGGGAAAGGTTCGGGTTGGTTATAGAGGGGGAAGGTGAGATGTTGGGGGGGTACATTGGATGTGGGAAGGTGTAGGATGGTGTTGGAGAGGGGGAAGTAGGATGTTGGTAGAGGCGGCAAGGTGGGTATTCAAAAAGTTACTTTTTTGGCTTTCTGTGTAGATACAAGATGATGTGACCTACTTAAATACATGTATGTGCTACATCAGGTTTGGAAGCAGGGGTGGCACCAAGAATATCAAAATTTCAGAAAAAATACATTGCTTAATTTTTTTACTGAGTTAATCTGTATTTTTGCCCCTCCTAAGCTCCGCCCCGCCCAGTGCTATATAAATTGTGAAAGAGGGTTACATGCATCGTTTATGCTCTCGTTATTGAAAAATTTATGTTCCACCCTGTATATCTACTTGTTACACCCTGAATATTGAATTTGTGTTGATGCCATTGGAATCCTTTAAATTTCTAAGCTTTGCCAAAAATGTATGCTTGTGTACAGTTATGATGTTGCAAGACAAAGTTTTGTACAAAACTGGAAATTGATGAATCTCCACTAACAAATCTGTGTGTCACAAAAGAGGTGCCCACCTTTAGAACACATGGCCATAAGCATATAGTTGGGTCATTTGGACCAATTCCGTGACTGAGGAGAGCAGAGCATCATTTCTCAGTGTATTCGTCTTCTGTGAGGTTAATAGAATAAAAGTGGGCATAATCCCAGGAGGGGGGAAATGCAATAACAGGGTCAAAAATTAAAAATTGCTTGATTATACCGTAAAAAGGTAACCAAATGTTTCGTCTTGTACAAGGATTAAAAAAGTATGTTTGTATTACTTACACTTTAATGTTTATGGCGATATAAGACAAAATCGTCAAATGTCAACTGTCATCACGAAAGGGTTAATCTTAACTATTGCTCCGTTTTTTACAATTGGGGGGGGGGGCGCAAATGTTCATCTTGACTCAGAGACGTGCAACAAAACATTTTGCCTGCAAAGCAAGAGCAAAGGCAACCGTCCTAACATATTTTAAAATTTGGAGTCAATGAAGGTCCTAGGTTGACCTTTTTTTCTTTATAATCTCCGATAAACAAAGACAATAGAGTTGGGCAACTACTTTTGTTGCAAACTAATGATATGCTGTTGGGATCTCCCTGTAACGTATCTAAATAATCCAGACAAGAACTAAAAGGTAATGATTGCAAGAGCAAACAGGGGGTCAATACATAAAACATTTTAATGTTGTCCTGATACACCGTGACATTAGAAAGGGGAAGAAGGTTTTTTTTTTAATGATGAGACGTGAAATTTTTAGTTTAGGTATTATCATCGATGCACATCTTACATGGAAAAATCGCCTCGATCAAATATACCAAAAATATTTCAGACATGTTTGTTTACTCCCAACCTTAAATCACTTTGTACTTGGATATGTAGTTATACCAGGGGTTCTCAATAGGCGGCCCGTTGGCAAAATCCGGCCTGCCAACAATTGATTTTGGTTGGCCCTCAACACCTTTCTCCTAAAAAATATAAATGTAAACATAAGAATTCTGGTGTTTTGGCCCTCAAGTAGGAACTTTCAAAATAGTGTTTGGCATTCCTGCCCCTTCAGCTAAAATAATTGAGAACCCTCGATGATACTCCTTTATCATTGTACTTTTAGTATTACCTTGGTATCTTAATATGGGGTAGTTTCAATAAACGACTTTTAAAAATATTTAAATTGCAAAAAGGCGGTAAGGATGATTACGAATAGTCTTTATAGATGCATTCGGGACCATTTTTTCTCAAATTCAATTGTTGAATGTATTTGATACATATAGCTGAACTTGGAGTGTTTATGTATAAACACTAATACTGACCAATTACCAAACCTTTTGATAATTACTTTTTGAAAACATGCCCCCAAATACATAAATACCATTGCAAAAACCCACAATTATAGTATCAATAAGACAGTAAAATGTTTTTCTCCTTCCCGATCGCGTCTGTGGAAATTCTGGCGCAAAATTATGGAATTCAATTTGGACAATAATATCAACGTGTGTGCAAAAATATTAAGTGTTTTTAGAAATCAATCAAATCTATACTCGTAGCTGAATATGAAAGAGTTTTGTCTGGGCATGTCCTTTTTGTTTGTGTGTATGTGTATTTGTGCATCTTGGTTGGGTTTTGTATTAAACTTCTTAGTTTAGGGGATGATCACATCTGGCGTTATTGGCCATCAACGTCGAACATCATCTCCTCATACTTGTTTTTTGCGTCTTTTGTTGTAAGATTTATGTGATGATATTGAAATAAAAGTTGATTGATATTGAGTGATTGATTGCAAATCCCTTGGAAAGTTACAATTTGAGACCATTTCCTAAAGAAATCGGTGCAATATTTAAAGATTGAAGTGTTATAATTTTTAAGGATCATGCAGAGGCTGTCAGATGAGGGTCAGAGCCGATTTGATTTATTTTATGTGGGTGGTAGTTATTAAAAGTTATCACAAAAGCACAAACTAAAAACTTCAAGCCGGCCCCACCTTTCATTGTTAAATTGAACTCCCCTACTAAACTAGCCCATTTCTGGCCCTAAAAAAGGCAAACAAGCCATATTTTTTAACCAAATTAGGTCAAAGCCTGCATTACCAGATAGGCAATATTTTTTTAAAACTTTATTTTTTTTATAGCATTAAAGTATAACATCTTGCAATGCTGTCAAAGATACACAGCTTTCTAGCTTGTTTTAAAGATACCTTTTGCTGCTGTCAATTTGACCATAATTTCTTCGGGTTTTGCCAAACAATAGTGGGACGCCAAATAGCAATTTTTCCTCCTCCTTGTCCTTTCCTTTTCCTTCCCCAACTTTTTGATGTGAAATTTCTTTTCGTTTCTTCCATACCTACTCAAGAAAATTTAGCTTCATGATTTTTATACCAATATTTAACATCCATAAGGTATTCAAATTTCTTTTCAAAGTTGTGGTTTTTTTTCACCTGTTCCTTTAGGGGGGGTCTTAAACTATGACATTTTATAGTATGTCATCTTTATTGCCATGTTTAAACAGACAAACAACAATATAAAATCATATTGGAGATTGTTTTTGAAATTGTTTTGATCAATATTACATTTTTGCATACATATGAGTAGCAGCAGGTGGTGAATACTTGGGGTATGTATTTCTATTTGTTAAAGGGGGTTAGTAACCCAATTTTTTGCACAAACTTTGCATGTAAAATTCATGCACGTATCTTTTGTTTGTGCCCCCGAATTCCCACCTCCTACCCCACGGCATGACTTTGCCCCCCCCCTTGCTCTCCTCCTCCTCTCCGCCTATCTTCCTAGTAGAATTGTTGAGTGTTTGGGTGGAATTAAATAAGACAAAAAATAATAAAAATTCAAAATATTCGCTAAATGTGACCATCAGAGCTCTCTGTTGTGAAACTGTGTTATAATCTTGATTGTGGTTTCATTCCCCTTAAATGTATTTTCCATCATTACACATGCTATCTTTCTTCCAATTAGAATTGATGAGTGTTTGCGTTAATAAATTATAAATGAAATAAAATGTGAACAAATAAAAAATTTTGTGGTATCAGTTTAAGGGCCGACTCAGAGATTTCTGAGGAGGGCGCCTCAATTTCCAAAAAAAATCGTGTTTTTTGCATGTACATAATGGCTTGTCCATATCTAATCACTGTGTGAAATTTGCTAAGCTTAAATCGAATTCCTTCATATAGAAAATCACAACTTTGTTATAAATTCTCGATCCAGAATTTTTGTTAGAAACACAGGTAACCTATGGGACGAATACTACACCTAATGTTTACTGCAACTGCATCAAAAAAAAAAACGAAAATCCGATAACATCTCAAATTTCGGAATTGTGCAATTTTTAGGTTACTATCTTTAGTTCTAGTTTGACTATTTTTCCATTATTAACAAAAAAATAAATATTTCGAAATCTCTGGTCAACTTTAAATCTTGTGATGTCAGAGCCAGTGGCATACGCCGTGGGGGTGGGGAAGCTAATCTCCCCACCTAAAAATTGGGAAGAAAGGTGAAAGTGTGGGAGGGAGAAAGGGAGGGAGAAAAAAGAGAAAAGCTGAGAAGAGAAGGGAAGAGAATAGAAAAATGAGAGGAAGAATTGAAAGGGGAATGGAAATGAAAATAGAAGGAAAAGTGGGAAAAGAACCAATGGTTCCTTGAGGAAACCCCCTTGTGTCGTGCCTCATCCTTACAAGTCCAGAGAATCACCAGGTAATAAATGCAATACCATTTTTCTATATACTTTACATCTTATGATTTATCTACAGTCACTGTGACCCCCCTTCCCCCTTTTGCCTCCCACCTGCTTCCATAGAATTGTTCAGACAAAATGCTGGGGTTAATAAGAAAAATAAACCCTTCTTAAATTAACTCGAGATTTTCAGTTTCAGAAGGTGCTCTCAATTTTTAACAATCGTGTTTTTTGCATGTACAGAATGTTTGGGGTCCATATAATATCACTAGCTATCTTCATATCTCTAAATTCCTTCATATGCAACTCACATCTTTGTTTTTGTTATAACGTATACCTATGGCACTGTTATAATACACATAAAATTTTACTGCATCCAAACAAAAATCTGGATTCATTCTAAACTTTGGAATTGAGCATTTTGAGGTGACTACTTTATCTAGTTGACTTGTTTATTTATATATATAGAAATTTTATTTAGAACTCTCTGAGTCAGCCTTTAAAAATCTTTTTTTCATAATTGTGATACGAGCTCGTGACGTATCAGAGGGGGAAGCTCCCCGCATACAACAATCGGAGGCGAGGCAAAGTTGGGCAGGGAAGAAAACGAGGAGAAGGACAAGTGTGAAAGCAGGAGAAGAGAAAGGGTGCTCGAGAGATAGAAAAGACGGAGTGAAAGGGGAAGGGAGACGAGAACAAAAAAAAATAAAGAAGGCAGGAAGAGGAAAGTAAGCAATGAGAGTCTGGAGTCTAGTCCCCCCTTGTGTCCTTGCTTTCCCCTTCCAAAGTCCAGTTTGTATAGTTTTCTACATCTTATGGTTTATCTATAATTTTCTTCCTCTAAGGAGGATTTTATCTCGTTTTTTCTTCAAACTCGTCCAAATCCAGTTAGAAAAATGAATTAACAATCAATTAGAAACATCAGGGACGACCACAGGATCATATTTTAACTCAAAAAAATTATAAGGTAGTTCTTAAATAATTATCATCATGCACTCTTCCAAATCACACTTCCTTGCTTTAAAATTGAATAATTTTATCTAATTAAAAAACACAAAAAAACACCATAAAATGCATATTTTTAAGTCAAAGCTTTTCTCATCTTTTTCTTTGAACGTGCTAAATTCCCAAGCGTGTGTCTGGTCAAAGTTCAAGATTGTCCAAGACTTTATCACATATTTTATGAATGTCCATTTTCACAAGCTTTTTCGGCAGCAAGGTGATATGATCTCATAGCCCTGGTCATGGAAGTGGATCTTATTTTTTGGGAACCGCCAGCTATAGCTTGGAGGACCACTTAGAAATCTTTTTGGGGCCCTTTTTAAAAGCTCTTTTTAGGGGTTTATTTAAATTTTAAATTTAAGTTTTATTTTTAAAATTTAACCTCAATTGAAAAGTTTGGAAGTGTCGAGGTGAACCAAACTTTGCGTGTCCATAGGGGGGTGCAACACACATTAGAAATCCCGTCACGAATGGTGACAATAAGGATTGTGCCCAAGTGTCGGTAAGGAAAGGGGGGGGGGAGGTACCTATGTCAAAAAAAATGAGAAAAGAAAGGAAGGAGGGGGAAGAGAAGGAAAGGAAGGTGTTGGAAAAACGGCGCAATGTGTGGAAAGTAACAGCAACAGGTAAATAGGGCTTCATGCTAAGGGTCACTTGAAAAATAGGCTAAAAAAACACTATGTCGACAAACATTTGATCGGTCACAATTGAACTTTAACTATCAAATTGAGGTAAAGTTTGAAAGTACTATTTCAATTAGCGCTATTCCAATATGCTCAAAGTGCTCTAATGACGAGTGCACCCATGTGGGGGGGGGGGGGAAATATCGGATCCACGTATACTGGTTATGACCTCGGTCACAGGAGCGCCAATGTGGTCCTGACTCCATCAGTAGTCATAGGAGCGGCCGCACAGATGTATTAATATTCTTTGGTATGCGTAATATGACGCGTGGCGTACCTGCCAGAACTAGCGTGATCAGGATTCATCATGTTTCTCTGTGAGTGCTTCACAATAGTGCATTTGATATTAATTCAGGGCTACTATCGTATCCTTAGTCGTTCAAGGTCGTGGATGAAGTAATAGACAAGGTTTGGATGTCAACAATAATGTGGCGGGATGATGAATTATCCCTACTTGCAAAAATAGAGCTGAGATATCGTAAAATTATTTCCACAACCCAGACTGCAACGGAAGTATGGTGCCATTTAAGAGATGTACAGACCGATGGTCCACAATCTAAAAATATAAAGTAGACTGCACACTTGCTCATGCTATCCAGAATGCTGAGATTATCCCATATGCATATCAGTCCATTGTAAATCGTCTTACTGAAAATAGCTCTTGTATCTTCACTGAATGGAACTGCCAGTCACGTAATTACACAGTCATTAGGACATCATTGACCTTTGTGTACTCAACACTGCTTGGAAGGGTTCGCATGGATGGAGGATAATTATTCTCCACCAGGGGAGAATAGAATTTGAGGGGACTCGACTACTAACCTTTTTTTTGAAATGGGGGGGGGGGGGGAACTGAATATTTTCTCAATGAAAGGGAAGCTTCTAAATGGATAAATTTAACTTTAAAATGTTTCCTCCCTTCACCTCACCCTTAGATGGCTCACTTTGAAATGGCTGAGACTTAATTGGCAATGTTGGCATTGGTTTTAATGTCGACACTTTCATACATGGGTATGATGCAGGTCACCAACACAGACTCCAAACACACCATTTTAGGTCAACCACTCGATCAAAACAAGGGGCGGGGAGGGGGATCACCCTTTTCAACATAAACTTTCCCTGGTGTGCCTCAAATGTCAAAAACTTTTAGTACAAGCCTTTCATGTTAATTGTTTTCTCATAATTTTGGTCATTTAAGCGACAAAATGTGGGGGTAGCACCTTCACCTGGTTATGTCGTCATAGTGGAAGTATAGCGTGGTTCCACCAAAAGAATAATTTGCTTTTTAAAAAAAAAAAATATCCTACACAGTATGGCTCCCTAAAACTCAATGTTTATGTAAACTAGCCACTTGTCATTATTTAGAGCTGAACCCGCATTAAAATCTAACATTCTTACCTTTTTTAGAGCAAATTGGATTTTCGCCTATTATATTTTCGTGGAAAATGCCAATTTTGCCAACGCGCAAACTTAATAATGTCATTGTACACCATACTAGGTATGTTGGTACTTTATATTTTGGTAGCATTGGCCAAATGAGGATCAGTTCATCCACTGGTATCAAAATCATAAGCTCTATGCTTTATAATGCCATTTAAAAAAGCTAATTGAATGTTTTCAATAATTCAGATACAGGTTTTAACAGTTTAATGTGATTTACAATGGAACACTTTACAATGGAACACTTTATTACCTATTAGATCGTCTGCGAGACTGTGCAATGGTCCATGTTGGTAGTTATGTGTGTGCGTTTGTGTGTTCCATTTAGGTTAGGTTTTCTAACAAGGTTAAGATTTTCGTTTTTCAGTTCTCCTTCAAAGTGGAAGTCCGTTGGAACCAGACTACGGGTTAAGGTGCATAGGGGTTCCTTCATGTGCATGATGTCAAAGGTCATAGCCAAGGTCAATGGTCATCTGAGGTCATGTTTTCCATCTGCCCATTTGCCAGGGGAATCTTGCAAGTTACTTGCAGTATTTTTTTAAATAAGACGAGACCTCATGGCAGCATGATTCGCGAGTGTGTGTGGTTTTACATTGGTAACACTTCGGGTCAAATTTTTGTCTAGCTTTTTAGTGCATATAGTAATGGATCAGTTCATATTGTAATTCTTATGTATTGTATGTCAATGGCTTATGTTGTGGTCCAGAATTAGCAAAGGTCTCAGGTGTTCATTATGTTACTCTAGGCTTTTTATGAAAAAAAAAAAAAAAAAAAAAAAAAAAAAAGAAAAAAAAAAAAAAAAAAAAAAAAAAAAAAAAAAAGAAAAAAACAAAAAAAAAAAAAAAAAAAAAAAAAAAAAAAAAAAAAAAAAAAAAAAAATTGACAATCAGTGTACATACTTTATGTATGTACTGTACAATTGGCCTTATAAAGGGTTTGTCAGATGTGAAGGTCGAAGGTCATTTAGAGGTCACTTGGTCATTTATTTTGCATGTGAAGATGATTTTATTTCCTGTAATGGTTAGCACAGTGGATGGATCTCAGGATGGATGAAGTTCATATTTGCTATACCTCAATGAACAGGCCTTACGTGTGTGTGTGTGTGTGGGGGGGGGCAGATACTAAGACAAGGTCCTTCAAGGGGTTTACTTAAAATCATTCCGTTGTTTAGTACAGCCACACATTCCACACTAGCCTTCTAGCTTCAATGGACATTGGATATTGTCACATTACCTCGACCTGTTCTCTAATATCATGTAATCAGATGATCGTTTGTCCTTATTTTTAGCAAAATTATGCAAAATTACACCAATATCATTCAACCTACTAAAGAATATTTAAAAACCACACTTTTGCAATCATCAGTTTCAAATTAGACACCTCATGGCTTATACTCAGTGTAATTTACAAGTTCTAAATTTTCTTGAATTATAGCAGAATCATGTGTCAAACATGAACCATTTTGTAAAATTTAAAAGGGAAAATGTCAAAATTTTTCTATGTTTCATGAATAGTAATAAGGATCTCTCATATATGTTTGTAAATAAAAGTAGATTGGGCTTTTTAAGCGTGTTTTGAACTGAAGCGCACCTAAGTTTCATTGAATTTGGACAATCTCTTCCATCATTTTTGTTGCGTTCAAAATTACATTTTTCACACTGTGCCATTGGAAATACAGAGCCTGTAAGGGCCAAATTAAATAGGGGGTCATCACTAATCGTCAAGGGGGGGGGGGAGTCACCGATTTTTTTACTATTGTTTATTGAAATCCTTTGACCCAACTAGGGTAACCTCCAAATAGATTGAAATCCGCTGACCCCATCTGACAGCCTACATATGCAGACTGCATGATTCTTACAAATAATAACTCTTAACCTTTGCGAATTATTCTTATTCTCGTAAACATACATTGTAGATAGTACAAACTATACCCTTTTTTTCCTTGTAACAAAAGCACACTTTGGTTACCTTTTTACAGCAGTCCAGCATTTTTCATTTTTGACCCCTGTATTATGAAATTTCCCCCCTCCTGGATTCCGCCCACACTTTCTCGATGGGCACCCCCAGCTAAATGTTCATTAACCTTCATATAAGACAATCCACTTAGAATGATGCTCTCTCTCACAGTCACAGAATTGTCTCCAAATGACCCAACTAGGTCAGTAATAACACATCTTTCTTTGAGCTAAGTTTGACTAAGAAGTTACCATTTCTAACATAAGCACACCTTTTCGCAAAAACATTTTTGGCACCAACAAATCTTCACCCAGATCCCACACATAGGGACAGAGTTCAAATGCCGGGAATTATACATTTTTTACCAGCAATTTAGGCCACTAAATTTCCAAAATATCAATGAATCAACTTCTCCTTAAAAGAAATAAAGCAATTTAACATGTGGACGCTATGCTACATAACCGATATAAATATTCATTGACAACTAAGGATAATTGGGTAGCAATTTTATCATACATTTGTACAGTAGCCATGTTCACCCGGTCCACAAAACTCCAAGGGTTGAAACTCCAGAGGTGAAAATTTTAATCCAATTATTTTACTTCAGTCCAAGTTGTGTCCACAAATGGCTGAAACTCGCAACTCATCCCCCTGACCATTCCCTCCGCGTTCGGAGTGTAGACCGGAAGGTCAACTACAGGAATTCGTGGACTTTCCTGCGTGATATTCAAAACACAGAATTTGACCCTTGCGAGGTTACCCTCCGCTCACTATCCACACGGCACGACACTCCACAACACTCCGGAGTGTTATTGGAGTTTGACTTCACCCCCCAGTTTTATATAGGGATAAAACCCCGTCAGACCCTTGATAAAACTCCGGAGTGTAAAACCCGATGCGTCCCACACGTCAAAAACCTGATCGACCTCCAATTTTCAAAAACTCTGGAGTTTCAGCCTCCGTTTGGACACAACTAGTATTGCTTGAGTTAACCTTGGGAAAAATAAAGTAGTGGAGTGAAAGATAGATTTATTTATTACATGCAGCTTGTCATGCACCTGTCTAGCTGATGCGGGGCGTTGCCATGGTAGCATCAACGCTTCTTAAAGGACACACAATTATCTCTCTTTATAACCTGCCTTTTGCTGTTTCGCCTAGGTATTTATAATACATGTAATTGTAAAGTTTTTATGCTGCATGGAAGTATAAGATATTTGCAGTGGATTAAATAATCTAATTGCCTGACCTTTTTACAATTCGTCTTTGCTGTAACATAGGACCTAGGAGGTGAATTATACCGTATTAATACCCGAGTGGCTTTAGCGTAAATCAATAATATACTAAATTTGATTTGGTTGATTTCTTTGAAAGAGTTGTTCTTGTAAACTGCTGAGTTTTAAGAATACTTGAAACAGATTTTAATACGCAGAAATACCTTTGATCAAGTTCAATTCAGTGTCCCCCAGAGAGCAAGTGTGGGCCTTAAGCTCATGAAGTCGATGTGAGTTTATCTTTAGCCGCCCGCATCGCTTTTTGGAGAAATACCTAGAAAGGAAACAAAAGGGGGAAGAAAGAAGCCCAGAGAGGGAATGAAGTGCGGAAAATAAGCGAAAATACAGGGGCAAATAAGAGGTAGGAGGGAACGCAGTCAAAAATTCAAGATTGCCAAAAGTAATTCATTTCAAAATATCCATCATTTTCGCAGTATGCATAGGAAATGTTTTTGTTTGTAATACATACCTTGTGATACATTGAAACATAAACCAGGCTTTTTTTTCTGCAGCCCTACCTTTCGTGAAAATTCTAAGCACATTTTTTTTCATTTTGCATACAGTTTTAAGGTCAAATAATGAATCTGATAAAATAATGTTGGAAAGTGAAAAATGAACAAGTCACCTCATCACCAGGGGAAAAAGTAACGTTACCTCGGAATTGACTTTCATGGGCCTTATGTTTAATTTGGTTGGCGTAATCATGCCGAGAGGAAGTGTTGGGGAACCCCATAGTTTGTACATACATTGCGATGGTGCAAAAATTGTGACCCAAAAATTGTACTCAAACTATTACCCATTCTAGAGCCATTTGTAAGACAAATGGAACCATTTTGAGGGATTTTTAAAACATTCTTGCTTACATATAGCTTTCATGTAAAAAAAATGCATTGGCGACATGCAGTGGCGTAGCCAGTGGGGGAAAAGGGGGGGGCAGAGTGCCCCCTCTGAAAAAATCTGGAGGGGAACTCAGGATATAACACTATATTCATGTTACATCAAGCCCCTTTTCATACTTTTGCCCATGCGACCGGGATATTTGCTTTTGATCGGGACCGTCTCGATCACTGCGCTCTCTCTCTCTCTCTGTCCTTCTCAAAATCCCCATCTCAAATTTTGCTCAAAATCTTGTTTACTCCCATACATCATCACTGATCTCACACACTTCTTGTACACCATCCCTTTCATCTTCAAAGGAATCTTTTCCCTTGTTACAATTATCATTTATATTTCAGTATGATATTTTCAATACACAAAAATAATTTTCATGATGTGAATAGTACTGGCCCTTCAAAGACAAACCTGAAGGGCTTAAATAATGATAAAGGCCTTCAAATTATTGTTAGATGTTACCATTTAAGTGAAAGAAACTATACAGACTAGTATAATAGTCAAATAAGTAAAACAAAGCAAGAAATTGACATGCATTCTGAATATATTACTGCAATGCATCTCTTGAAGACAGCAGATCTATATGATTTTCTTGTCAAAACCTGTCGTTGGGTTTTTGTAAGTCGAAAAAAATAATTTTTGGAAATATGCTTACCGTCCAATTTGGCATACCTCTATAAAGAGAAAATTGCTTTCCTACATGTACATTGCATTGCTTCCCCACAGAGGTTTTGTACAAGTACTGATGTGAATCATTAGAGATGAAATATGGCTAAGCCTAACAGTCACTAATCACAACGTGGCATTTTAACAAGGGATGCCCGATTTAAATAGTTTTCATCTTGATAGAATGGCCATCACCCCAAAACCCCATCTTTAAAGTTTTGCACCGAATTTCACCCTTTGTGAATTGAGAGTAAAAAAAAAATTTGATTTTGTAATCCCCATATAGTCTGTGTGAAATTAATATTGGTTCGACCAAAATGGGACATTTTTCGCTCATAACATCCAACCAACAATCCTCTAGCCCTATGATTCAAGGGTAATAAGAAAAAATAGTAGCTGTGTTCTTATACCAAAATTTTGACCACTTTAGGTAAAGTCTGGGGTCCTGGGGACGAGGCGTTACCAATCGGACCATGGACCTTTAAAGGGGATGGCCCGATTTTAAGTATAAAGTTTTCACTGAGAGAATGATCCGACCCCCCTGGAAATCCATCTGTAAAGCTTTGGCGCTGATATTTAAATTAGTTTTGTTGTGAGAGCTAGAAAAGTGCATTTTGGGAAGCCTCAGATGACCGGTGATAAGTGTTCATTACTCACCAAAAATAGAGAAAATTTTTGCTTATAAATCCAAACATCCTTTAGCCTAGATTTCACAGGAAAGAGAAAAATAGTACCTTTCTCTGATGCAAAATTTTGACCACTGGGTTCTGGTGTCGTGATTTTTTGTCTATACAATTCACATTACAAAAAATCCTCCATTGGAAGCAAATGCTTTAGTGTAACCTTCCTTCTGGCACCCATGTTTTTTCTGGGTTATATCTCTTAAAACTTCATCTTAATCCAAGAATAGTACTGACAGCCTGATGTCTCTATGAATCATAAACCATCTAGTCGTTACCATGGATCACATTCATTGATCATTCGGACAGTTACTCCCAGTGTGTTATTTCCGATGTTTAGGCCTTTTAATGGTGAAACACCTGCCTTGGCATAGGGTGGCTCGAAATATATTTTTTCAGCCCAGATTTAGTTTTTACATCAAGGGTGTTTTTGAGTTCATTCCACACGTGTACGACTTAGGAAATTAAAGTTACATTCACAATTAGAACTTTTTCCTTGAAAATAGCGAATTGCACAAAAAATTACATGCACCAGACAAAATTTTACATGCACAGGGGCCAAGTGGGATGTTACATGCTTTGTGCATGTAAAACCCCTCTAAATCGAAACACTTGATTCCACAATGCACCAGTTTGGGGAAATTTCACCTCAATAGGGCCATGTGATCACATAAAAATCCTTTTCTTTTAAAACACATAAAAACCCTGACTTTAATGCTCATTTTAGCCCCCAGAGCATTAGTACTTGGGGAATTTTTTGCATGATTATGAAATGTCTTGTGGTTCTTAAACTTTTGGAACACTTTTTATCCCTAAGTACTGACATGGTGTTTAGTACAGTATGGTATAGGCAAATTGCTATGCATCATGGGATTGATTCAAAACACCCTCTGGTTTTACATGTAGTATATCAAGAATGTGCATGCCTGAGTGCCAGCTATCTGGAACCCCTCAGCAACCTGTTATTCTATGTAGCTGTTTGTGTGTATGTGTGTGTACATGCGCATACACACGTATGTGTACATGCGCATACACACGTATGTGTACAGCTGGATTCTTACTTGCCTGGTAGTCTATAGGGCAGCTACACCATGTCAAATGTGGCAGCCAGTACACAGTGTCCAAGTTGTGATGCAGTAGCTGCAAGATAGGGATTACTAAGTATTGAGAATAAATAATAAAACACAGTGGAAAAGTTTGTCGGTTCTTAACAGATAGCCTTGATCAAGGCTAAGTTAGCTATAATTCAATGGCATAGATTCCAGACACAGCCCAAAAAAGAGTTTTAGATTATTAAACACAAATGCAACCATACCAAAATCTCAAAGTTTTACGAAAAATTATTGTTTGTGTTGTAGAAAACTTGTTATATTGTGTAATTGCTTTAACTCCCTCATACTTCCACATAAGTTACAATCCAGAGGGTGCTGAGTCCATCCCACGATAGATAGGCAAGCGGTAGTGCCCAGGGGGAATAAAGCAATTTACCTCTAGGCCTGGAATCTAAGCACTATTTTGATTGGTTACTTGGAAGGTAATATCATGTAATGAGCAAATCAGAGATACTTTAAGAATAGCTTAGAATGGTAGTATGGTTTATTCAGAAATATAGAAGCACTTTTTTGATTGGTTACTCAGAGTGCCATCTCATGTTGTGTCCTGTAATGAACCAATCAGAGTGATTGTATCATAGGCGGTAGTGCCGGGGGGGGGGGGCATCAAGCAAAATGAGTCTGAAGTTGACTAAAATCCATTTTTGGTTTTTGGTATTTTCTTAAAGAGCATTTAAAGCAATAATGGCACATTTTTTGAAGAGCGCTCCCAATTTTCAAAATTTGATATTTTGGCACAGTTACGTTGGTGATTGTCTAGGAAACTATACCTGCGAATGAGAATGCTGAAAAATGCGTATTTATCATAAAATAAGCGATTTTATAATTAGAATTTGGATCCCAGATTGGACTTAACGGCAGAGCTGGAAATGCTACGTTTATGTCCATCCATGATGAAATAGTGCCACCTCGAGAAAATAACCACTAACTTGATTTGCCTGAACCAATAAAACAACTAATGGATGAGCGTAGACACGTACATGGCACTATTTCCCGGCTTTTTCACATTGGTAGGCCATTTCCAGCAGCCGTTGAATTATTATCGGGATCCGATAATAATTATTCTAATTACAAAATTCCTTCATTTGTGAGATGGACATTTTCGAGCTTAACCATTCACAGGTATAGTTTACTAGCCAGTTACCAATGCAACTGCCAACCGTGTAAAAATCTCAAATTTGTTGAAAAATTGGGGGCACTCAAAAAATGTGCTAATATTGCTTTAAGGGAAACCCTTCAACAATAGGACATTTGGATCCTGAGGTCCGGTATTTTTAATGATGTCATTTTGTTCCACTTATTTGTGATTAAACAAAAAACTTCACTAGGTGGTATAAAAAGAAGATTCTTCTAACCCTTTCTGGAAAAGGCCAATCTCCATATTTTCACCCCTCCACCTATTTTGGACCATATCACCAAAACTTGTTTAGTGACTTCTAACTCACTGTGCATGATCACCTCACATATATCTTGTTATTTTCTTCTGTAACTAGACTATCAGTGTCACATTTTGTGAACCATTTTGCCATTGGCATTGGCAGCAACTAATGTATTTATTATTTCAAAACAGGGTTTAATTAAAATTTCATACTCAATCTTGATCCAACAGTTTAGAATGTTCCCATCAATATTGTGAATATGTAGTAGATTTATTATTCTGTAATCATGTACATGTACAACACTACATTAACATTGTGTTACAACAAGCTAACCTATCTACTGGGCCGAATCACCAGGGTGTATATGAACAAATAAATAAGAGTGGGATGCAAAACAAAAGTTGGGTCTGTACTGGGTCGGGTGGGCCTAGTCTCGTTCTCAGTACTTGATGGATGCCCAAGGCTCGTATAGTGTGAATGCTCCCCCAATAAGTATGGTAGAGTTTGATATGCGCTCATCACTGATGGTTTGAAATTTACTCAGATCTTGGCTCAAAAACACATTGATCGACCAGTAGAGCATATTTCAAAATCCTAAATGCATTGATGAGATGTCCTTGTACTGAAAACATTGCAAGAAATTCTTTCAAAGGTTGTTTATGTTGTAGTATTGCATTTTAGTAAGTTTACTTTAGAACCGCATGTTTTTAATGGCCAGCCAATTGGAGGACTTCTATTAATTATAAAGATCATGACTCGGGGTGTACTAAAATAGCTGACTAATCGGCGATCGACCAGAAACAAAATTCACCAGACTTGTTGTAGTGAGTATTTGCAGTATACGTTCCGCAAGACACCCACCAAGTCTTGGGGACAAGACTAGAGTGAGCATCAAAATGTTCAGGGCAAGTGAGATCGGGATTGAGGTAGATGGAACCAGGAAGTGTGGGATCAGTGTAAATAAAAATTTTGCCTGTATAGCACTAGTCAAAATTCTTAAACAGCTGTGAAAATGTAAGCAATTTCATTGGTTGATGCTCTGGTTCAATTCGATTAATTGAACCCAGGTAGTACGCGCTGCGTATTGAAGATATTTTTAGGTTGAAGCGCTCGCGTCATACCGCGTTTTGCTACTTTCGCGCACGCCTGCCAACGTTGCGTCTCGTTGCATATGATCGTTGCGTTCAGCGGGTTGTTCGATTGTTGTCACTGGGTGGTGACAGTCCTTTCTTGTTGTATTTAAGCCGTAAAGCATCGCGAAATAGGGTTAAAGATGACCTTAAATGATAAAGTTGTTTAAGAATGAGAATAAAGGTATGATTTTGGGAACCGGTACTCTCTTTACGACGAATTGAACCCGGCGACACCATTATTTTTGCATAGAAGAACTCAGCCTCCGGCCTCGTTCTTCTACTTAATGGTATGGCCTTGGGTTCAATTCGTCGTAAAGAGAGTACCGGTTCCCAAAATCATACCTTTTATTCTCTAAGCATAGCATCAGTATTCATTGAGGAAGACAGTGTTTCAGTTTCATGTTAATATTGTGGTAAAATTAAGAAA
>JAMKCH010018274.1:0-22919 GCA_023653785.1 Ophioderma brevispina
TTTTTAGGATTAAGTCGGGGAGATGAGGTGTGGATCATGAAAATGCCCCTTTACATGCTGTCTTGATATTAGTAATTGTTGATATGACATTGATTGGGAGGGTAGGAGAGCATGCGTGAGAAGGGACAAAAAAGAGCACTCAAATAGGGAGAAGATTACATAATGTGAAAGGGGTATGGGAGGGGATTCTTGGAGCTTTGGCCCGAAATCTGTCCAGGAGGCATATATTTTCAACTAGTCTCCATAGGGGCGCTATTCATTATTAGGTGTGCCGCTTTATTCCGTTAATGTTATATTGAAGTAGTCACACAATAGAAGCGACTTCTGCGGCTCGGATTGCGTGGCGTGTGTCTGTGGGCGTTCGTCTTGTTATAGAAAGGTCGTGGGTTCGAATACCACTCCCCAGGGAAACAAAATTTATTGATGATTTTATTTGTATTTGAGAGTTGGAGATTGGAATCATAAAACGTCCGGAGTGTGGGATTGAAGTAGTAGAACAATATTGACTAGCTGCCTTATGAGATGAATAGACTGGTCATGGTCCTGGAGCATGATTTCGTGCCAGAATCGCCGACGTTGTAGGGAGGGGACCCACAAATCTGAAAGTAGTGGCTGCTCCTTTAACAGGAAAGATGACTTGTGCCATGGAAGTTTTATGTTCAGGGGGTCGAGGTGCCGTCTTGATTTGAACCATGCTATGATTTTGTGCATGCATTATATACATACAAGTTCTAATGGGTTGAGCTCACAAAGTTCCATTTGTTCTGCTGGAGAAAGTGGGCCTTTGTATACTCTACAACTGGCTCAATTTAATTTAAAAGGCTGACTCAGAGAATTTGGCCCCAAGGATTGTGCCCTCATTTTAACAAATCAGTTTTTGGCATATACAAATGCTTGTCCACTACTAAGCCATATGTAAAAAAGAGTAAGCTCAAATCGAATCCCCCTTTTGCATCTTCTCTCTTATCGTGTCCAAACACTCAAATATGATCCAGCCAAATATGAGTACAACGACTGGCTGCTTCAATGAATTCCGCAAAGGTCCTTGTTGTGCATTGTTGCTCCGCAGTAGGCAGACAAAGAGATGTTCCATTGTATTGTGTGCGTCCACAACCAGGTAGTATCCTGATCTGCGTCCAGATAGGCCCCACTGCTGCAAGGAAACCTTAGACTCGGCCAATCTGGTTCTCAAATCTGTTGAGGCATTGCATGCACGCCCTTAGGGTCAGCTTCAGGTGGGAGATGCCCACCAGGTTCAATACCACTAGAGAGTTACTGGTTGATGGCCAAGTCTTTCTTTCCACAAGGCGCTCTCTGACTCCTTAGAGACGGTTTGCATGAGGTTGGGACTTGCTTAAGAAAACTCTCTCTGGATTTAAGGCAGTTGGCAGCAAGTATTTTCCAGACATAGAGGCTTCACATTCGATACCCCCTTACTGGATTTTTGCTACGCTCTTGAATGCTCGTAAGCTAGCGAATGTAGGGTGGAGCAATTCCTGGGATGTATAAGTTTTCCGTTGGTGGTATGGACGGGAGGCATCCTGTGATAAGCCGGCAGGAGGCATTTAAACGCTTGGATCAAGCTTCTTGGCATGGGTTGATCTTTCCATACAGGGCAAGCATACTCTGCACATGAGTTGCACAGGGCAAGTGCCGTCGATCCTTAGGGTATGTGGGCGAAGCCAACCCCATCTGGTGCCAGTGCGTTTGTTCAAGAGGTTATGCGTGAACATAACTTTACTATTTGTCTTCCGATGGGGTCTTATAAGAAGAGGAGAGAAGTGCGGTCCAAGGTAATCCTGTAGACAGGGTATCACAGGCTACAGGGTTGTGTTCCGACCAGGTAACTTTAAGCGGACGTTCGTTTGGTTACGGTTGCTTAGATGGAAGCACACACCCGGTTTAGATGGATTTGCACGTAGTGGTTTTCCTTCATAGTAAAGAGTGAGTTCATCCAAAGCTTTGGAGAGTCTCTCTCTTCAACAAACTGTGAAGTCGGATCTTGTGCGCTAATCGAGATTGTCTGCAAAATAAACGACAGGTTCTGCACTCCTGAGGTTGGTCGTGGTTATAGATGTTGACAGGAGAGGTGCAAGCACCACTCCCTTGTGTAGACCATTCTTGAGCCTATGCCATCGGTCTTCTTCGTCCTAGCTGAACAAAGAACATCCCGCTTGCCAGCAATCCTCGGATAAGCTCGGTTAAGCGATGTCCTTGGTAATTTCCAGAATCTTATGGAGTGCATATGTGCCATTAACAGTGTCGTACGCGCTGATAGGTCGACGAACACAGCTCCGGTTACCATACCCTTCTCAAAACCATCTTCCAATGTGTTGAGTTAGGTTGAGTACTTGGCTTGTTGTTGTTGATTTGCCTGCTCAGAAACCGGCTTGTTGGTAGAGGTGTCGTCTATCACAGGTGCGATACGATTGAGCAGGAGCGTTCAAAGAGTTGTGGTATGGCTGACTGGAGTTGATAAAAATAGGTCTGTAGCTCTTGGGATTGGACGGATGGATCTTACCCAGGCTTTAGGAGTGCCATAACATGGCTTTCATCCAGATATTCGGAACCTGTGGGAAATAAGGCAGCGATTGTAGAGCTCAGAAGCAATTCCTTGACTACTGGGCCGAGATGTTTTAGCTGCGCAGTAGAGATGTGTCAAGGCCTACTGCTTTGCCTGGATTGAAGTTTAGAAATACCGGATTCAAATTCGTCCAATGTGAAGGGGCGAGTGAAACTAGGGTCACCAACATACCTATTATGTCTAGTTTTGATCTTTTGGTTTCTTGCCTGCACTGCCTTTAAAAGCAGTGGTGGGCAACTGGTTGGGTGTGACATTTGGATGCTGGAGGTTGTTGGATCCCCTTGAAGCTTTTGGATGGTAGGACCATGCTTTCTTGCGTTATGGGTCATTATCGGTGGATGCCAGGTTTTGATCTTTTCCTGGAAATCCTTCTCCGAACTCCGCACTTCAGCAGTTGTTTCCGCCGAAAAAGGATCAAGCTTCAAAACATGGTGAATTTACTCTTGTATTCACTAGCAAATTCCTTGGAAAGGCCGGTATATATTCCGTCCTACAGCCTCGGGTATGAATCATCCGGGCAGTTCTGGTCAATAGTGGGCAAAATTTGTATAGTTATGGGGTTTGGAGCAAACCTCTTCACATTATGATCCACTCTCCCTGTCCAACCCCCATTCTTCCCTCTCCTTCACCATCTCCACACACGCTCCCACCTTTTTGTTCCATCTACTTTCTAATCCCTAGTCTCGCCTTTCTCCTTCGCTCTACGCCTTCTCTTCCGTTTCCTAGTTATGTTTGCGTTTTATTTTCCTGGTCACAGTAAATCCTTGCCATATGCCTTTTCTGTCGTTAAAGCAGCGCTTAAAAGGCACTTTGTTTGGTCTTATGCCAGCGTTGCTTGGAGACGATTGGCGATGTTGAGTATGGGAACAGGATCCAGAACAAATCTTGCTACAAACATGTTTAGATGATGTTTTTACTAACAATAGCTAGATCAGGTTGTAAAAACCTCTCTTCCAACGGGCACTATGAAATGATGGCGGCAGCTTAGAGTCATGAAGGAGACATAGATGTGTGTCTATCCATCTAGACAGCTTGTCCATCTGTGTTAGTTTCATTGTAGCCCCACTGTTGTACTATGGCTGTGAATCGCCAATGAAGAAGATGAGGTTTGTTGGAATTCCCAAGGCTGATTTGAGGGGTGCTTAAGTCTACTGATGGAGGTTGTAGACGGATGTAACTATGACAGAGCCAAGCTCAATGGTGAGGACTTCGATGTTTGTTGTCAGCAGACATTGAGGTTGCTTCTACTGCGGTGCTGTTCTCACAGATATAGCACTTCCATATCGATGTGGTCTCTCGGAGGCAAGACCTTCCTGGTATGGTTGGGCGGTGGTTATCCGTTCCTCTGTGGGTTTCCGGCAGGCATAGGACATCGCCATGGAGATTGTTACACAATCAGCAAATGATGTTACTTTTGCATTGGAAAAACACTTCCAAATTCAATGAAGCTATAATCAAGCAGACCTTAGAAAAAGGGCCTGCGCTGAGATATAGTCATGATATGGTAACTTAAGAAATATCAATTGGATTATAAATTCCAGATGTGGAATTTTTTTTGTACACAATATCTTGGTACGTTATTACTACATACAAAGAAATCCCGATTTCATCTTAAACTTTATAATGGAACATTGAAGTAACTACTTAGTTGACTATTTTGGTACAAGACTACAAAGTGTGGCGTAGTTGACAAAATGCAAGAACTCAAGGGTTACAGTCCCAAAAAATTGTGTATGTTTTCTCTCCTTCCTCTTCAGCAAGCTATATGGAGATCAAGCAAATTATTTTGAAATGGAAGTATCTCCAAGAATCAAGCACAAGAAGAAAGGAGCAGTGTCGATGGTTAACAATGGCAGCGATTGCCACGGATCACAAGTAAGTTCCTCTGGCAGTGGAAATAGCGCTTTCCATAAAGACACGGATGTCACTTAAAGGTGCGTGTTCCGATCGTCTTTGGGATCCCCCTGATTTACCCAGAATTAGTATCGATTTTGATATCAGATGAAAGGCCGTATTTTTCTCATTCTCGTCCTGAAATTTGAGCACTCAAATCCATTTCATTCCCAAGATATAAACAAAAAACCGCCATTTTAGTGCTTAACCATCAATATTAGCGCAGTATTGAATAGGGCTTTGCAACATGCATTATTGCGTCTACCATCAAAACGGCAAGTTTGTTTCCCACAGTACTTGATGGGGTGTATGTGCAAGTACCAGGCTCTCATATCAAGTAGAGAACACCATACACATAAATCGGAACAAGTACCTTTAACCCTTTACCTGGACCCATGCTAGGCAATTTCCTGGGCCTCCCATACCAAGGATTTTATCAGTAAAGATTGGCCTGTGGTTACATGCAGCCACATTGATTTTGTGGGCAGACCAGATGATAACGGGTTGCAGTTTCATTGAAAAACAGCCTAGAGGAGAGACATTTTGTCTAGAAATCAAGGGCAGGTTCCAGCCAGAATTGCCTATGTCTCGCTAGCTTTAGCAGTGGTTCAGCTTCACTGCGCTAAAATAATGAAACCACTGATGCGAATCTGAGCTACTTTTCAATAATAATAACCCAATATCATGTTACCATAGGCCAATCTTTACCGCTAAAATCCTTTGTGTGAGAGGCCCAGGAAATTGCCTAGCACAGGTCTAGGAAGCGTTAAAGGAAGAGCTCTATTTCCGATTGCAAGCTATGTTTCATACTTCAAGTAATGCTGTAGTTGATGGTAAACTTACTTTGCAATATACTGGTTATCAGTTTTCAGTATTGTGGTGTTGCAATACAGAGTTGCACATGGTAATTTGCTTAATGATGTAATGAACTTGTATTTCTGTGAAATAACATCTGACGTATGAATGTGAATTGTGATGAGAGTGGTATGGGCTGTGTATACTGGGTTGCATATGTAGTGGGTAGTGGTTGATTGAGATGAATGCTGGTGATCCAATGTCTAATATTACATAATGGTTTTATCTTAGGGGAGACTGGAGACCCCCCCCAACAATAAATTTGTCTGTTGCTTCCAACTGCCCCAAGTCGCTGTTAAAAGAAAAGAAATTAGACTCCCTATTGAAAGATTGGACCCCATAAGTTGATGAACATTGTTTTGTTAAATTTTTCTTCCCAGTCAAAATCAAACTCCATAATATGTCAGAAAGCCTTGTTTTTAGCTTATAGCATTAAAAAATGTTCAAATTTGCTTTACAATTTTTGCATGAATCTGTCAGTCAGGTCACGTTACGTGACAAACGTGAACGTGACATGACACGACTGTGACGTGACTGACGTGACATTACTGTTTTTTATACACAAGCTGCAAATTAAGCATTTGTCCCATACATGACCACTGGTACTCCTTGAAAAAACCTCCCCCAGAATTGCCTTCCCCAATCAGAAATTTCAACAAAAAAGCTGCACATAAAAGTAACAAAATGAATATCAGGAGTTCTGCATATTAGAGAAATATGAATGAATGATAGAGAGAGAGAGAGAGAGGGACAGGGTTGGCGATTTTTTTGATTTTTTTAAAAAAATCAAAAAAATCGGATTTTTTTGATTTAAATCAGATTTTTTTTATTTAAATCAGATTTTTTTAATTTTTTTGATTTTTTTAAGTTTTATAATATGGAATTATCCAGAATTCTTTCAAACATGGAAATCTAACCCGAATCATTATATATACTTTCCCTAATAACACTAGTCCTAATAAATTAACATGAAACCTAGCCTGAAGATGGTTGTGGACAGTATTTTGGAATTATGCCCAATTCAAAATATTTATAACTAAAAAATGAATTTGACCTAATTAGCGCTCCACACTTATTTAACTTGTAGAAAGTAGTCCCTAATTAGGGCTCCATCCGGAACCTTCCTTTTTGCCAAATAAGTGAGTTGAGATGCAAAAACAGTGCTGAAATAAGTTAATTGGGGATGATTAAATTGTTACATCAACTGGCTGGCTGTTGGCTTTTTCATGAGTTTGTGCAGTATTTTGAGAATTTTTGTTCTCAAGATTATCCACTTTAAAAAAGGTCATCCTAGTGAGCGCTCTGAAATGCGGGGCATTATTAGGTCAAATATGGTACTGTAATATGTAAATATGTTTCACTAGTATCTTCCACAAGAACTTGGAATTCGATTACAAAAAGAAAACTATAAAGAAACTTTAATTTCAGTATCACAACATCAAGGGTTCAATCATGATTATTTTAAAACATAAATTGTTTGTCATGCTAACCATGTTGTAGAGGGTTATCTGAATGCTTTTAAAAGTGGTTTAATCTTTTATTTTGATAAAAGTAGTGATTAATGTATAAAATTGTCTTAACAAAATTATTTGTCCAATTATTTTGTTTTTACCAAAAAAGTGATTAATCGTGATTTAAAAAAAAAACATGTATTAAATCCGATTAAATCACTGATTTAAATCAACGTGATTTAAATCGGCAAACCTGGAGAGGGAAGGTTTCAAGGGGGGGGGGGGGGAGGAAATTTATGTATAAGATCAAAAGAAGATGGGAGAGGTTGGAGGCTTGGATCCACTGCAAGCAAGATCATCCTCTTTGGGTGAAGAGTAACCAGACTGGAAACGACATTCCCGGTAAAGTGGATGTGATGTCAATTCTAAGAAGCCAACCCAAATGAGGGTATTCCAAAGAAGTCATTAACTGGCAAGGGAGTGCAGCAATATGTAAGTAAACATTTGCTTTTTTCCAAACTTCTTATTGATAAATTGTAGGGAAAAACACAATGCCTAAGTTTGTATTGTTGTGTGCAGACTGCGCTGTTAATTGTTCAAGCTAAAGGGTTAAGGGTATGTGTCATTTATTATTGTTCATTATAACAGGTGATATCTGTGTGGAAATCTACACACAAAAGTTAACCAGTAACACAATCTACAGTGTTGCCAAACCCGCGTTGTGGTAGCCCAATTAGGCGACTTGGGAAGGCTTAGCGTGACGCCCCAAATTTTTTACCACCTTTTCTGGGTCAATTTTTTAATACAGGATTCTATGGGATTTACAGTGTTGCCCACAACTTTTTAGTGATTGGGCGACTTTCCAACCCCATTTACCGTGATTTGGCCAAATTATTTTTGGCAACCCTGACAATTTACTGTTTTCTGGCCACAGAGGCAGTTCAGACAAAGTTATGGGCTTGTCAATTGCCTAGGTCAGGTGTGAAAAATAATTGAACATTGGCCATAACCATCCCCTCAACCTATTGCATCATCATCATCAGCTATACTTTGTCCGGCCTGAACTATGGAGTGACGTCATAGCTTTCACACAGTCATAAACGTGTGAATCGCAGTAAGCTGAAGCTGTAATCGGGAGCGTACAAAGTTGGCATTTGCGATACGCATGCACAATAGCTGCGCGAAAGCTATGACATCACTCCTTAGTTCAGGTTGGATGAAGTACATGTCAGTCCACTGTTGGACAAAGCCTCAACATGTATCCATCCTGGATTACGGCCTACCCTTCCACGCTGGCCTAGCCCCAGTGTGGGTTGGAAGGGACCCTAGTACCTAGAGTAATGTGTGCCGGCAACAAACCTGGGATGGTCCCCTACTCTTTTCAATAAGGTTTGCAACTTTTTATGCGCTCAGAATGTCTCCTTTGATCCACGGACCAACAGCTTTACATGACTGCGAACCACGAGGCGATGGACATCCATTGCTTACACCTGCACATTTTACGCAATGAGTGGGGAGTAAGGAGAAATTCCAAAATCACACTGCTGCTTGATTATGCAATTTCCCGACCCTATAGGAACTAATTGAGTATGACCAAGAAACCCGAATCTCATGGGGCTCGAACAGGGCTACTCGATTGATCTTATACTCTGCCAATGGTTCAGTGCCTTAGACCACTGGCCACCTCGCCCTCTGTAAAATACTACTTAACCCTACCAATTGCTGAGATTGACTTTAGCCCTAACAAGGCAGTCCATATTTTGTGAGCACCAATATACCCCAAACTGGCATCTTAGGCCCTTCCATACACCACAAAATACGATTGTGGTATAAATTATGAGATATGCGTAGTTGTTGGAACATCATAACTATGACCTCATTTAGAGTTACCCAACCACACCATATTGCAAGTCGAATGTAATCCCACCATGTGACCACATGTTTGTGGTATATAATATTCACATAACCACAAAACTACCACAAAATATTTTTCAGTTCGGTAATAACCATGTACCTCAAGTTATCACAAAATTATATTGTGTGACTTGTAGACTTAAAATTTTGTTAGAACACTAAACTGAGTTACTTAAACTAACAGCAGTAAAAGAAAGAACATGTCATGAATTCAGCAATTTGTTCATGCATTGCACTAAATCATGGTAAATGGCGATCAATACCAATTGTAATATTTGTTGGGATCTCGCTTATGTAACTTCTAAATTTCCAGACAAGGGAATGATTGGCAGACCAAACGGGGTTTGCTGCAAAAATATTTTAATAACGTGACATTAGGAGGTTTGATGAGTCTTAGAGGTTATCTTGATGTACATCTTTGCTGGAAAAATCACTTGATCAAATAAGAATATATATTTCTGAAATGTTGGTTGAACTCTCCAACCTTCAGCACTTTTGTAACCTGGAGCATGTATATACTCTTTATATTGGTTTATTAGTATTTCTTCATATAATTATGGTATTTTATATAGGGTAGTTCTAATAAAGCGAAATTAGTTACAAAACTTGATCTGTAGAATGATTTCAAATAGTAATTATAGATGTCATACTGGGCCAATATTCTCACAATTCAATTTGTTGAATGGATTTGATACATATAAGTTGGTGGGTTCAGTGTTTATGTATAAACACTAACTAACCAATTACCAAAAAATTTGTGGATCACTTTGCAAACATACTCAAATACATAAATACCACCCAAGAAATTGTCCTATTTCCAGTTAAGCGCTCAAACCTGTCAACACAGTGTGATATTCCCCTTACTACAACTCGCGTAAATCGCAGTATAGCTGAGCTGTAATCGGGAGCGTACAAAAGTTGGCCATTTGCGATACGCATGCACCATAGCTGCGCGAAAGCTATGGCGTCACTCCTTAGTTCAGGTTTGATGAAGTACATGTCAGTCCACTGTTGGCAAAGCCTCAACATGTATCCATCCTGGATTACGCCTACCCTTCAACGCTGGCCTAGCCCCAGTGTGGGTTGGAAGGGCCTTAGTACTATACAGAGTAATGTGTGCCGGCAACAAACCTGGGATGGTCCCCTACTCTTTTCAATGAGGTTTTGCAACTTTGTATGCGCTAGTAATGTCTCCTTTGATACACAGGACCAACAGCTTTACATGACTGCGAACCACGAGGCGATGGACATCCATTGCTTACACCTGCACATTTTACGCAATGAGTGGGGAGTAGGAGAATTCCAAAATCACACTGCTGCCTGTTGATTATGCATTTCCCGAACCCATAGAACTAAATTGAGTATGAACCAAGAAACCCTAATCTGCATGGGGCCTCGAACAGGCTACGCGATGATCTTATACTCTGCCAATGGTTCAGCACCTTAGACCACTTAGCCACCGTCGCCCTCTGTAAAATACTACTTGAACCCTGACCAATGCTGAGATTGACCTTAGCCCTAACAAGGCTGGTCATATTTTGTGAGCACATATATAACCCCAACTTGCATTCTTAATGTGCTCCCTACACCCAAAATACGATTGTGGTCTAAATTATTAGATAGGCGTATTTGTTGGAACATCATAACTATGACCTCATTTAGAGTTACCCAGACCACAAAATATTGCAGTCGAAAGTATACCACATGTGACAACTGTTGTGGGATATAATATCACATAACCACACTACCACAAAATATTTTCAGTCGGTAATAAACATGTCCTCAAGTTATCACAAATTATATTGTGTGACTTGTAGACTTAAAAGTTTTGTTAGAACTACTAAACTGAGGTACTTAAACTAACAGCAGTAAGTGTTAAAGAAAGAACATTCATGAATTCAGCAATTGGTTCATGCATTGAAACGAAATCATTGGTAAATGCGAGCAATACCCATGGTATATGTGGTGGGATCTCCTTATGTAACTTTCTAAATATTCAGACAAGGTAATGATTGGCAAGCAAACAGGGGTTAGGCGGCAAAATATTTAATAACGTGACCATTAGAGAGGTTGATGATCTTAGAGGGTATCATGAGTACCTCTTGCATGGAAAAATCACATTGATCAAATAAGAAAAATATATATTTATAGAAATGGGTTTACTCTCCAAACTTCAGCAACTTTGTCCTGACATTGTATTATACTCTGTATATTGTGTATTAGATTATCTTACATTATATTATGGTATTTAAGATAGGGTAGTTCTAATAAAGCGGAATTTAAGTACAAATTGAGCTGTAAGTGATTCAAGTAGTAGTATAGATGTCATAATGGGCCAATATTTCACAATCAATTTGGTGAACGGATTTGATACATTATAAGTTGGGGTTTGCCAGGTTATGTATAAAACAACTTATTACTAAACCAATTACAAAAAATTTGTGGATCACTTTGCAAAACCTGCTCAAATTACCAAATACCACCCAAGAAATGTCTTGTTGTGTGTATGGTGTGCATTTTAGCTAGGTGTGTTGCCCTCTCAATCATCTCCTCACTATCATTGTTTCTGTGCCTTTGTAAGATTTATGTGAAATATTGAAATTAAAGTAAATGAAAAAGTGAATTGACTCTCCAGTTGTGGATATTTTGACCAGGATTGAAGAAGAAAGGTGGCTAAACAAGGATTCCAAACCAGGCTAGGTTAAAAAAAAGGTCTCAGAAGTAAAGGCTTTGTACCAGTGGCGTTACTGAGCAGGGGGCAGGTTGGACAAAAAAATGTGACCAAAATATGCATTTTCATCCCTCTTTTAGGGGAATCGACCTATGTCAGTCTAAATTTTGGGCAACAAAAATTAACTTGAATTTGGCATTTTCTGCGTGCTACGAGCAAATTTGTCAAGTCAGACTTCATTGGAGCAAATAACCAGGACGCATTACGAATTTGCTCCCTCTGGCGGGACGGGACTTGGGAATTTTGCCTTCTCTGGATCGACTACCTCGGTTGCCCCGCTTGACTGATAGTTTGCTACGTCCCAGATCATGTCAAATGGACCATTGTTATAATAGCATTGTTCGAAATGATAACACACAAGGCAATTAGCTACATACATCATATTGGGCTTGGAGCCTTCCTGGTGTCACAGGCTTATACAATAATAAATGTAGGTATGATATAAGACTTTAACAACATTTGATCAAAGCGCTTTTCATTTATTCCAATGCCACTCAGTGCTTCATGCTTTCCTCGATTTCAGTGACGTGTGGTTTGCAGAGCGAGCGGTCGAGCATTAAATTGCGGGGTATTGTTCAAATGCTGGCATGCGCACGTGCGTTTATTAAAGGCGGTGCAACAAAACATCTTCTTGAACACATGAAATCACGGTGACTCGAGGAACGTAAATGAAGTATAGAGAAATGCACAATTGATTATTCATTAGGTAGTTGCCAGTTTAAGCGCTCAAACCTGGTCAAACACATTGTGATATTCCCCTTACAACTCCCCATTTTTACACCTGGGTAGAGCGAGAAAGAGCACAAATTAAAAGTGCCTTGTCCAAGTGTACAACACGTGGCACACAGCAGACTCGAACCTACAACCTTGAGATTTCGAGTCAGTTGTTCTATCCATGGAAACACAGGTGCCCACAAATGTGACATAATGATTTGGCACTGCTATGTTATTATAAAGCAATTGCCGATCAGAGGAACAAAATTGGGACTATGTTAGAAGCATGTTATTGTTGAAACTGTTATGCTGGATTTGTTTAATTTCAAATATACGTTGCTGTTTTATTAGTAGTAATTGAGTAGCACTGACCTCATTCATTTCTCGTGTGATGTTTATGCTAATAAGGATCGCATCAATGAAATCGAGGGTGACAAACAGAAGGACGTAACTCAGCACTGAAAGAAATATTAAGAATTTCTTTAATTCTACTGTAATACTACTTTTGAGAAAACGATGATGTTTAATATTTTCTTACTAAGGCAAATCTCATAAAGCTCGTATATGGTACTGTAGCAAAACATTATATAACTTATACGAGCTATTGATGAAACAGCAGAATTAAAGAAATTCTTAATATTTCTTTCAGTGCTGAGTTACGTCTTGGTATGTGGCAACCCTCGAAAAATAGAGTGATACTGCCTTTCACCGTTCTATGCCAACATAATTTGAAGACAAATGAGTTACCACAGAGTAAAGGGAACTTGTGCAAAGGACCTGATTCTTGCAGGACTTCTCTGTCGATCTAAGTTGTGAAGGTTATTTGCAAAGTCTGAAAATTACACACTGAAAATATGCGGATTCTAAGCAATTTTCTACCCGATAGCTAGTAGCATGAAATTTAGACAGGCTTTATCTTCCTGCTTGAATTTTGGAAAGAGTTACGATGCCTCCTCCCCTACAATTTGCAGCCTTGATAGAATAAACCACAGGATAAGGTTTGCAGAATTCATGGGGGGGGGGGAGGGACATATGGACTTCTGTGATTTTTTTTTAGAAGAGAATCATTGTAGTTCAATTCTAAATCAGGTACACAGTGTAAATCTTGAAACAATAAAAAAACTTAGTACAAAAAAAAGAAATGATCATTTTTACTGAATGTCTTCAGAAATGTGTAAAAAGTATAGACCTTCCCGTGCCGAATGGCGCAAGGCGGCTCATCTCCGTTTCCATACCCCTAGGCCACACGTCTCTGGAGCATTGCGGTTTTGTTTTACTTTCCCTAATCCATTCTTAAATGCCGAGTGTCTGACAAGGCAGTAGGTACCATCTTTAAAGTCTTTGGTATGATTCGGCCGAGATTTGAACCACGACCTCCGGACTGTGAGGCCAAACGCTCTAACCATAGGCCAACAGAAATGTGTGTGTAAACCTTCACCTTAATGGAGATGCTTTTGAGTTAATTAACCATTCAAAGACCACTCTTAGGAGGAGATTAAGCAATATTAGCACATTTTTTGAAGAGCGCCCCCAATTTTCAAAATTTTGAATTTTTGCACAGTACGTTGGTAATTGTCTAGGAAACTATACCTGCGAAACGAGAATGCTATAAAAAATCGTATTTATCACAAAATAACGCGATTTTGTAATTAAGAATTGCGATCCCAGATTGAGACTTACGGCAGAGCTGGAAATGTACGTTTATGTCGTTCCATGATGAAATAGTGTACCTCGAGAAAATAACCTCTAAATTGGGGCTTGCCTGAACTAGTAAAATAACAAATGGATGAGCGTAGCCGTACGTGGCGCTATGTTCCCGGCTATTTTAACATTGGAAGGCCGTTTCCAGCAGCCGTTGTTATTATTCTGGGATCCCCGATAATAATATTATAGTTACAAACTTCATTCGTTGGACACATAGACATTTTCGAAGCTTAAACCCTTACATGTATAGTTTATAGCAGTTGTTAACAATGCCAATAGTGTAAAAATCTCCAAATTTGAAAAATTGGGGGCCGCTCTTCAAAAAAATGTGCTAATTATGCTTTTTAAGTACTTTGCTGCCAACTCTTTATTAGTTAATAACGATGATTGTCTCTGCTACTACTCAAGATAGACATTACCTGGGAATATGCATTGAAATTGCCTCGTGCATGCGGTTTCACTAAGTATGGCATACCTTGTGGAGTGTGAAGTCCAGAATCCCATGCATGGAGACAAAAGTTCATTGCATAGGTCAGTTGAACTATGTCGATTGATCAAAAATATAATCTAGTGTCAAAGTGATCTTGTAATCATGGAACACCAAGTAGCATCTTTTAACCAACAGTATATGGTAGCGCGCACTTAAACTACTGTACAGCAGGACTAATGCCCATTAGCTGTTTCTAAGACATACAAATGTCTGAGAGAACCTTTCTGTTGGTCTTCAGCCTGGCCTTTCTGTTTGAATTGTTCAGGTGATCCAGTGGTGCTGGTGAAAAATGTTTAAGTGATAAAAATATCTTTTCTATTTTGTATTGTATGCATTAATTAAAAGGTACAACCCCAGATTAAAGGGACACAATGGCATAGAAAAATATTAAGGACAGAAGAACAAGGGACCCTGACTGGGAATTGCTTCACAAATTTGAAAACACTTTTGGGTGTTTACAGTTGTAAAAAAGGGAGGAAAAACTATTGTCATATTATTTCCTTGTAAGCTTCATTCTCTGCCACAGACAGGCAAGGATGCTGACCATACTGCCAGCATTTTATTAAAACTTGAAAAGCATGTAGTAACAGACTATTAATATTTATATGTGATAATCCTGGTTAATCTACTTCCAATGTCTGAATGCTTTTAATTGTGTCAAAAAATGCTAAAAACATAAGTTCTGGCAAGATGTCTAACACCGTGATTTTCCGTGGCAGGGGACTCTTTTTACAGAATGTAAAACATACAATTGTTTTCAAATTGTGGAAGTTATTTGGGTAAGGTTCATTTCTAGTTAGTAGTTAGTTAAACCAAGTTTTAAATACGGTTGTGTCCCCGTCAACGGGGGTGGCCGGATACACCCTCACACTCCTGCTTTATATACTGCTGTGTGAGGATTATTTGGCAAAGATAATTGACCCGTACCCTTCTGACGTCAATCCACAGTTTTCGGCCAGAGTGAGGCATAGCCTTTGGGGCAACTATGCCCACCATAAAAGCCAGCATTGTGCTTGATGGCCGCCAAATGCTCTCCAGAGCTGACGCCCTTGTGATCTTCTTTTTCATTCTACCAGGGTAAACCAGATACCCTCCTCATCGATTTCCTTAGAAAATCGATGGGGTGATAGTTTAGCCGCCGGACAACTCAACCCTGGGAAGTAGTAGTGGTTACCAGGACACCAGAAGCAGGCCCTCAAAAGAACACCTGACCTGACCAAATGTCATATGTCGAAATTTTCTATGACACTGTGTCCCTTTTAAGGAGGGTGATCTGATTGAAAGATAAAGTCCTTCCTGTGCAGAAAATGGTGAATAGGGCCGGGTATGGGGTACCTAACCCCATTTCCATAACCCAATGCCACAGTTGATGACTGCAGTGAAAGCCTACAGTAGGGTGTAGTCCAGCAAAAAGGTCAACCTGGCCTTTAATTACGGTATGCGTATCTACCTATCCAATGAGCCCCCTAGTTAAACTGAATCAATAGTCTTAACGAAATAATAGCTCATACAAACTACTGTTTATTGAACTATTTGGAAACAAACAAATTAAACCAAACCTAGGCAGCTCAAACAATACGCATACAGGAATTAGAGGCCAGGGTATGATTCGGCGTTAAGTCCACTGATAGCTTTGGGGTCAACTTTCATGGCCATCTTTAAATGTTGATGAGCATCTGACAAGAAAGGCAGTAGGTACAAAAATTATTTCAGTTTTGGTAGGACTCTGTTAAGAACCTTGAACCCATGGCCTCCGATGTTTCTCTTTCATTGAGGATAGTGGATTTCCCCTTCTAACCGACAACACGCCGGGTCTACCCCAATCTACCCATCAAAACAGATTTTGGTTTAATCCGAAGAAAGTTCATATTTTTCTTATTACCCAGTGCAATTGTGCCCAGGAAGTGTATCCTTTTGATATTATGAACATATGAAACATCTACAAATCGAGGGTTGACAAACAGAAGACGTAACTAATTTTTGGTGATTTTGAGGTTGTGGTACCAAAAAAAACGGTAACACTACAGGTTCTGAAAAACCATGAAGCCTTAACTCAAGGCTACTTCCAATTGCCTATAAGACATAAACAACAATTCACCCATATCTCAAGGTGCACACTTTTTCTAACAGAAAGCCTTAAACTCTGAGTTACGACCTTTCGATGGTAACTGTACTTGGCCAAACAATGAGTTAAGGCTTCATAGCTTGCACAATTGCCAGATTGCAAGAGCTTTTTAGCCCTATCCCACTTTTGATGATTTCTTTTAAAAAACATTCCAAAGGGATGGCATGCTTAAACATCTGATGGAAATAATGTGTCAATCAATCATAGGCATGATTGAAGATGTAACTCCCAGATTACCGTTTTCAGTTACCGTCAGAAGGAGTAACTCAGCACGTAATCTTATATTAAAGAATTTCTTTAATTCTGCTGTTCATAATTAAAAATGGTTCTTTGTTTACTAAAGTTTATATAATGTTTGTTTACAGTACCATATAGAGCTTTATGAGATGTTTACTTTGGAGTAATGATAGATTTGCCTTAGTAGAACATATGGTCGCATTTCATAAGTTGGTCTGTCAAATATGTGGAGTATGACACGTGTCCAACAATTTATGTTCCCAAAAGTAAAATTTCAGGAAGTTTACTGTAGGTATGACAAACAAATTTGGTGTCATTTTGTAGATAACTTTGTTCTTTCTTTAATGCAAATCATAGTCCATTTCATTTGAGTGGATAATAGTGAAGTTAAGTTTAAAATTGTCCAAATATGTCAGGGTGGAGCGGTGGAGGAGCAGTCGGTGGAGGAAGAAGCCCATAGACTGCACTAAAAAAAGAAAATACAACCAAATTTCGACCTTTCTCCGAAAAAAATATTCCAATAAGGAACTCATTCTTTTTCATAAGCATTGTTGAATACCTAAAGATATAAAATTCTGCCAAACAGAACCACCACACATTTATTACAGGGTGAGTGAAATTATACAGGGTGGAAAAATACCTTTTGTGAAATAATTCTAAATCAAGTTGTTGCACATGGTAAAAAATGTCTTATTTTCTTGTGTTATAAAAACACTTGATGGATGAGTTTGGCATGGTCATTTTTTAAAGCACAAGAAATATTGATATGATAGATAATATATACCGGGTGTTCAAATTGTATAGGGTGCATGAATTTAATGACATTTTTTTTGTGTTTGTAATTTAACTTCATCTCAGCATTGCGTAGCGTCCACTAAATGAAAATGCCTTGTTTGTACCGGTAGGCACATATTTTAGAAGTGTGAATATGTGTTTAATGCATGTAGGACAAATTATGCTTTATACATCAGTGTATATTCAGAAAAATTTTCCTGTGTATACGTGCAGGACCTATTTCAAATGTGAGAAATATCAAAGGAATGCCTTCAATTTTTATCACCTATATGATTTTATCAAAGCGAATGCTGTTTTAGTACAGAAACACATACATATGTACTCTGGCTACACTGTTTTGTAAACATATTTTATTAGTTCAACTTCCGTAGCATTAAGACACTTGAGCACCCGAAGTTTTGCTCTTACAGGGTAATTTTATTTCTGATCACCCTGTATAATCAAAGTACACAGCTATGTGGTTATATGGTTTTGCAGCACCTTGCTTCCCTACCAATGCCCCGGCAAAGATTTCCTCTGAAAAATAGTATGAAAATCTTTTATACAGGTATTTTACACTTCCAAATAGCATAATTTTGACCACCGGCATATTTTAACACAAGGTATTGTGATCGTTTTTCCTTGCTTGTTTGAAGGGCCTAAGCAATACCCTTCTGAATCCATATTTCTTTTGATCTACATATCATTCAGAAAAGGAAACCACACAGTTCACCATGACAAGAAAAATGTTAACTTTTTTGTTGTTTCAACCCTGGATATTCTCTGACCCACCCTGTATGATAAAGTTGCACTTAGCTGCTTGGCCTCATGTAATTAAGCTTTCCAAAAATGTGTACTTTTAATGGTCTAGAATGTATTGATTAAATGTAATACTCTGTTGAATGAAAAAAAGGCACAATTTTTGTTATTTTCTACCATGTAATAGTTTTTAGGACCAAACTTATGAAATGGACCATAATGAACATACATTTCCAAAAGCAGTATTTTGAGTTAAGGCTTTCTGATTGTCAACCCTCGAAATGTGGTTGACAACATTTATTAACACACCTGTTCTATGGGCCAATGTACAGGGTTTCCAATAAAATGCAACACTTGGTGCCAGACACCATAAGTTTTGAACAAAAGCTTCTGACTTCATGTTCTTTGTTATATAGGATGGTAGATAATGTCCCTGAAAAGTTCATAAAGGTAGAGGGTCAATATTGTTAAGATATGACCCTAGAAATTAATTTTTAATCTAAATTATATGGCAATGGAATATCTGTACATCTACTACAAGGGAATTAGTGCTGCAAGCCTCACTGTCGCATATTTAAAAAATAAATTTCCTGGCGACGGTTCGGCCTGAAGTGTATGCTGTATTTGGGATTGCTCCGTCCCCCATTTCTCATGTGGTGTCATATTTCAATTTCTGGAACCATTTCACACTATATGCACATGACAGCATACTTATGATCTCCTGCGTTAAGCCAATGACTCAGTATTAATTCTAAATCTGTTTCAAGTTAAAATCCAAGGATAAAATGATTAGTCAGACATTACATTGGCGAGTATCAGTTCGTTATCTTAAATTACATACTCTATAGCATTTAAACAAGCACACTGCGGTGACGGTCCCCAAAATTGGGTGAAGATGTTGCTGGTTTCCAAAAACTTGGTAATTCCCTGTAATACATTGAAAGAAGAGAGAGGAACTAGCAAAAACGTTCAGACAATTTGAGTGCCATTGACCTCTAGATTTTGAACTGTAAAAATATTGGCCTCCCAATCCTCATCGCAGGTTTCGGCCTAACTTAGTAAAGTCGAGGACACGTAAAAGCTACACTAAGCATGTTACAGTAAATAGCTCAATGAGGAGGCCAGGTTAGGCACCCCGGGCATAACTACAAGGGATCCACAAAATGCCACCTAGAATAGCTTTGATCACCTTAATACCATCATTTGTTTCAAACCAACAGCGGGAGGTAATATCAGTCCACATCGTCAGGCTGTGTTCAAATGCAATGCATGCTGGGAGTTGACTGCCTGGGGCATGGCATCCAGCGATGGTCAGATGCCTAGTGATAAGACCATCGGTGTAGAGACGGATCCATTTAACACATTCTTCCTAGCGAGACGAGTGCAGGCAAGCACGTGCCTAGGGCCATCTTCTGTGACTTGGAACCAACTGTCATTGGTGAGTAGCATGTTGCCATGGCTGGGAATTGGAAATGGATGGCAAACTGACTGATGGAGTTGAGTGCTTAAACACAGTAATAAGCAGGCAAGTGAAAAGAAACTATCGGCTCAGAATCAGGATGTGACATAATGAACAAAGGATAACACATGATTGCGTCTCCTAAACCATTTAGCAGGAAATTGTAAAAATACAAATCGGGGAATATTTTCACAAATAACCCAAAGAGAGCATTTTTCACATGTAAATATCCGACAAAGTGTTATACCTTTAGAGAAAATTCCAATTCTAGCAATTTGCATTGTTATAACATTGAAATGGTCTGCTAAAGGTCCCATGGTCCATAATACATTGCAATGTGCCTGTACTGCACTTAAAATGTTAGAATTATGAATAAAGAAGTGATCAAGAAGTCTAAGAACATAAGATATTTCAGGATCGTGCTTCAAAATGTCCTAATAATAGCACTGTGTGGGCAAAATAAGTGTAAAATCAGGGTTTATTTGTTATGAATATGATGATTTATGAGCTCCCAAAACTGGTGCATTATAGGATGGACTAAATACAACCGTTGTTTGATGGTTTCCCATATCAAGAGCTGTTTACTAACCTTTGGTATACCAAATAGGCATTACAGCCATAAAGCTCATAAGCATAACAAAGTACTAGAATATTGCTGAATACAACTAAGTATATGGAACACCTACTTGTTAATTGGTTAAAATCCCCTGTTTCCAATTCAAGCCAAGCTCATTGTGATGGTAGGTCACTTGTCAGCTCTAACCTAATTTGTATCTTGTATTTGTTTTTGTATTGGATGCGCATGTGATGTTTGATGAGTGCCACTGTAGCAAAAGTGTTATTCCAATAAATTGATTGATCTATGCCTAATTGCAAATTTGCATGTGTAATTGTGATAATGAGCTAGTGTTACATGATTTGAGTATTTACTCCAATTCACACCAAACGTACTGGATGGTTGGTTGAAAGGCCTCTGGATTGTTCCCAGTTAAATTTTTTAAAATGGGCAGAACAGCTTATCTTCAAACACGGATACCAATAATACAAACGAGTGATTGCATAAATGCTGTTTCGCACTAGCAAGGTCAAAGTTTCCTCCGAAATAAAGAATTTTAAACTGTGCGTACTACTCTTGCCCAACACTATTTTTTGGAAACCATTATGAAATCAGCAAAAACTTGTGTTTTGATCTTTGGTATGACCGTAACATTTCCTGAAAAAAAAACACATGCCTGTCGATGTTCTTCTTGAATATATAAGGTCCATTTATAACCGAGATCACCTTACGAATCAACGAGAAAGTGCATTGTTTTTCCATGCTGTAAGTTTATTAAGTATAATGGCTTGGCGGTACTCTCATTTACGCTTGAGCCGTGAGCTCATGAATCCATAGAGATAGAGTAATAAAATGCAAGAGGGTCGGATGGCCATCTTGAATCAGCGAGCTCATTGGTGGACTCTTAGATGTTTACCGCCCAAGCCCATACAACTAAAATCTTACAACACAGAAAAATGCACTTTCTCGCTTATAATGATCTTTTTTACATCCAAGAATATCTCGTCAGGCATGTGGTTTATGCAGAAAGTTTATCGTCGCAAAAATCGGGGCACGGTGCTTTTTGCAGATTTTCAAAATGCTTCAAAATAGCAATGGGCTTAGTATGTTCGTATTGTGGATGATGACGTATCTAACACATACTAAGGACAGTTTGTAATATTTAAAGGGTGTATTTCGTGATCCTAGCACATTTATTTTTTGTTTTGATTCACTAGATTCCTCAGAAAGGGTCATTCCAAAATTCAGTTGATTCCGATTTTGCGTTGTGATGCTATGAAGCGATTAGTGTAAATGGCGCAGTTCCATAGGCCCCTGTGCTGTCATTTCTGTCCGTTGCGGACAGAAAATCCAAATTAACATTTGTCTTCTAGAGTAGATCAAATTTGCACTTAAGATTACACAACATACTATGCTGGGCCAATGGGGTCCAGATGATTAAAAATCTCAATACCTAAGAAATACCGGGAAATCCAGAGGCCCTTTTTTGAATTAAGATGGCAGTCTTAACCTCTAAGCCTTTATTAATTTATCTCTATGGTTTGGGTTTCTGTCAGCAGTACCATGGCCTGTATTCTGTTAAAATTAAATGTGCATATCGATATTTAATGAAATGATCTTATTGGGCTATTGAGATCAAATGTTTCCCTAATTTACTAACAATTTTTACACAATCATTTCTGCTCCTAAAATTCAGTTGGTACATAGTACTCCACATGATTGATGATTTTCCTTGTAATGAACTATTTCAGTTTCTCACACAATTAATTACTAATCATCTTTCAGATTAGGTGCGACTGGAAACCTACCGTCAGCTCTTTCCACGCCCACCCAGAACAGCTGATAACTGGTAAGAGATATAACCAAGCCAACACTAGTTCCAGGGGACATTATCCTATTGGCAGAGAGAAACTTGATCTTGTATTGATAAGCTAAAAAAATGGTGAGTATCAATTTTAAAGTTCAATATGCTACATACTTTAATAAGTTTTGACCTATTATGGACCAGAACCCGTAGTATTTTGGGCTCATCCAGCATACACACCGATTGTCCCAATAGTAGTAGTTCCACCCGGGGGGTTCTTAGAACAAACGCCTATACGGAGACGTGCCACTGGATTGGGTCGCAAAATCATCCGTCTGGTTATACTATGACCCTTTTTTTTCACACTTGTATAATTATGACCCCTTTGTTTTTCCACAATAAATGGTATAATTATGGGTGTTGATTGATGTTGTTGGTATAGGATTTTTGGGTAAGCCATACGCGATTGTGATATATAGTCCGTGATAATAAGTCCTCAGCTCTACGCATATTCGACTCGTATTGATTGTGCACAACCTTTTTAGATCATAATTATCGTAGATCTCAGTTTTGTTTTATGTCCTGCCGCTGGTTTTGTGTGACTTTCGTCGTGGCCTTCAACATTGCACCCAAGTCGCGAAGCAAAAAAGTAGATCTAAAAGGGGGCATACGACTCAAAATCCAAAAATACAGCAGTCTCTGTGGATTCAAGTGCCCCTCAAGCCTTTCCAGGACTCTTCCTCTGCCGTCCCAGTCAATCATACATCCAGGCAATCCCTGTGCAATATCCATCATTTTATCAAACAAACAGCGTGCACTTGTGCATTCTTATCAAAAATGATTTATAAAATAAATTTGTTATATAGCGT